>ML213505.1:286590-486538 GCA_004369045.1 Heliocybe sulcata | reverse complement strand
CATGTTGTCTATTGTTTTAAGTAGTTGACCAACACAGGCAATTATCTCCTCCGTAGGTACCCAGGCCTTACACTCTACTACCATACTAGCAAGAATATTCTAAGAAATTGAGTAGTGGAGAAATAAGCCTGATCAAGTCCGGAATATTACTACGGTATTGTCCTACCACAGGCTCATGTGGCCAATACCCGAGCAAGCGAGCCCTTGTTCGGTGGCGGACGAGCATCATTGAAGTTTCTACATCATATTAAACTTATAATTTCTGATCTTCCTTGTGAAAATACTATCACTATTTGGCCAGATCCGTGTGGCATCTAAGAATTTTAGTGAAGTATTGTACTACTTATGGTGCCAGCGAAGTGTCCGCATGAGCCATCGCAGTTCCAGACTCGACGGGCATTGCCGTCAGAACAGCGGGTAGTGCCGACACACAGTCAAAGCAAAGCGAAGTGCACCCATTATGGTGTATTCACTACATTATTTACCAGGATTTCTTAGTTATGGAGCAGAGTGGGGCTGTTCCAGAACTCCAGCCAGCCGGTGCGTCATCATATGCCAAAACTCGTGCAGCCATATTCCTCAAATTCTCCAGTAAATAACCTAGTGAATGCACTCTAATCCGCCAACAGTAGGGGCATAGCATTTTTCTATACCTATGGTGGGAATCGGGTCCGGTGTGCCGCGCAGCGCCGATATTCTACAAGTCAAAAAGTATAGAGACACGGAACCAAGGATATAGCAATAAATACAATTTTCTCTACTCTATGATGAAGATACATGTCGAGCCGGTGAATGCCGGAGGCGATATTTTGGTATCAAATACAAGTGAAATGGTACGAAGAATTGTCAGAAAAAAGCTTCATGACATGAAAGAAATATAAAATGTATGTAGGGCCTCGTTTTGAGGAATACCGCCTCATCAGCACCAAAATATATGAAACCATCCATGGCCGGTAATTACCGAGGTGTAGACTTAGCTGTGAGGCAGGCCAAAAAATCTGAAAAAGTACAACCAGTAGGAGTTGAACGAGGGACCCCCCGGAGGGCATAGGATATACACTATGAGACCCAACCCACTACACTACAGTGCTCTGGGAAGTACTGGTTCTCCATTTTCTATGTACATCAAATACCGCTGCCATACCGAAAGAGGTCCGAGTCGGTCCCCGATCGGCTTCGGGAAGCTGCCATTTTGGGTGAAATTGCCGTTTACGGTAACGCGAAGCGCCAGCGACGGCGTGAGAACTTTGGGCGCTCTTACTCGCCCTCTGGGAATGGCAAATGTCTCCCTTATGATATGCTCATGTCCTGAGTATCAGTCAAGCAATGAAGAGCAGACAGCGTGTCTGGGGAGTCGTGGATCTCTTGTTTGCAACCACGTGGATGTTGGTTTGTGGACCCACAAGGACACACAATACCACAATTTGCGGAACGATCACCGCCCGCGACACGGAATCATCGACTGCCCATGTCTTGCTTACCCAGCACCTGAGACAAGATTCTTGCGATATAACCGCCAAACACCCGACCGCCCAACTTCCCCGACTTTTCCACGAGCCTGCACCCCGCACCGCCATTAAAGATAACATGGTCGCCCACCGAGGATTCTCTGCTTGGATCACTTGCGAAGGACGCGTTCTGCCCGAATTCGAGGTGGCCGTGGATAACAAGACGCACCGTGTCACTTCATGGATTCCCAGCTTCGAGGGCAAGGTATGCAACGCCTGAAGTTCCGTGTGCCTTTTCCGAGTCCTGATAGCGCCCCCGGTGACGCCACAGCCATTCGTCGTGCACTGGAAAGACCACGGAAGCAAGATCGACACGGCCGCATACATTATTCTTGATGGGTTCACGGCCGCTGGAAGATTCTTGAACGGAGAAGGGGAGACGTACAGAGACGGAGTCCGAACCGGGCCCAGCACAGAAAGACCGTTCCTCTTCTCCAAAGTTCCAGAGACAGGTGCGTGTCCCCGGAGGTCTTGCCCTTCCAGTACCCACGAGCGGACAAGAAGAGACGGGCAGTGCCGGTACGGCGACCAGAAGCCAGTTGGGGATCATCTCCCTAAAGATAAAACGCGTACAGCGACTGGAGGAGCAGCAATCTGATCAACCTAGACAAGTGCCGGATAGAATGCAAGGCTCTCAGAAAGTCGGCGATCACTGTGTAGGGTGCGTAGAGTCTGGCACGGAGCTCGGTGGCTTTGGCTGAAAGGAGCACGGCAGTTTCGGCGAAGAGAGACAGACCTGGCTCCAGCATCCCAACACATACAGCGTGCAACCATATGACAAGCAAAACCCAGGATCCTACGTGACATTCACGTTCCGATACCGGTCGCCAGGTGCGTCGTGTAGTCGTCTCGGTTCGGCGTCTGACGGAAGTCCCGCGGCAGAGTTCTTGCACGCCCAAGGCATTATCGAGTCTCTAGAAGACGTCCCAAAGTTCCTTCCCGAAGAACCAGCCAAGCTTGGGAGATTTTCTGCTAGCCCAGTAACCCCAGGACCCACCCCAAGCCCAAAGCCAGCAATCCAGACTCTGACAAGGGGCCGACGGGTGAGCCAACCACATCTGTTGTCCAATTCCACTCTGCGGGGGTGCTGACTCGCCCGTGTAGCCGCCAGGAACTGGTCAAACCATGCGAATCGTCTCTAACCGGAATGATAGAGAAAACCCTAAATTCAGCGAGTTCGTATGGTCCTCGGCGGCTCCAGACCCAGACAACCCGTATTTGAAGAAGATGGAGAAGGACGACGATGGCAGCGAGGATGAAGATGATGACGGTGACAAGAAGATGACGGACGATACTGAATGATCCTGACCAAAACCTTTGCTCGCTCTTCCCTTTGTTGTGCTATTACTCCTTGTAGCGATACCTCCACATTGTCCTGTTCGTTCTGCGTGTAGCCATAAGTGTAATAACCCAGACAAGAGTCGTGTTGGTCAGATAGTCAATTCATAAGCAGGAGCCCGGGAAGAGCGAGGTGGATGGTGGTCGTGCAGCACGAGTGCCAAGTGGCGAACGACTGCATTGTCTACTGCCGGCTGAAATGCCGCTACATTGATCGACAGAATTGGCTCAAAGACTCCCACGGTCACTAATTCCATGAGCACGGATAACACATTGAAGGAGGCTCAGTCTATGAACTCAAGACCTTTAATGGATACATACGGTGCACCAATAGCAACATGCTAATAATCCACTCCAGCTGCGAAAAACGAATTACAACAACGTCCAACGTACTACAGTCCATCGTAATAAGAGTCATCAATCAAGCATGCGCAAATTAATGAATCCATAAAGTACAGCGTCATCCTAGCCATGGCTACAAACAAGTCCATGTCCAAGAACCCGAGGTCCGACAAATCGTCATTCATCACTTAGCTGGCGTACACTTTTGAGGTCGCTTAGATGGTCATGCCGAGGAGGTCCATCAGCGCCGTTATAGCATCCGGCCAGCCCGTCGAGCCACCAACGTCGGTGCCCCACTGAGCACCTTGGTCGCTGTTCATGAATATGTTAGATGGATCAAGACACGCCTCCAGACAACGCGAAAACAACGCACGCGTAACCGTCGTTCGGCGACTGAGCAGAGCTGTCGTAGTTCGGGTCTGAGGTGCCCTGGCGCTTGAACTTCGCGCTAGTGGGCGGTGGCGCAATAGCCGTGCCTGCCTCCACCGTCAAGTTCGATTGTCCCCACTAGTACACTTGTCAGCGCTTGATTTACAGTTAAGGTCAGTACTATGACTTACCTGGTATTGAACCATCCCGGCCAAGCCGCTTGTGTAGCCGGCTACAAAGACCCAGGTCAGCGGACATTAGCAGAGACTTGTGACCACCCAGTGCTCACCGTTCAGCCACTGAACATATGCCTCATCACGCTGCTGATCAGTGATAAATTGCCTGCCGGACTCGACAGGCAGCGTGTTGTTAAACGGCACAAAGAACGGTGCGTTGGATTCCGACACCAGACCAAACCCAGTGAGGAATACGGGCTTGCCGTACCTATGAATAGAACAGATCAGACTACACGAAAGGAAGGTCACGCAGCGCAGAAACTTACGTTTGCGCTGATTGCGCCTGTAACTGGATCCAGCTAATCCCTTCCTGGACAAGCGCGTCGTAGCTGTACGTAGTGTCCAGGCCGTCCACGGCGTACTGATTCTGGTCTGGGAACAGCTGCGCAGTACCAAACCCGATCTCGGGGATGTTGAGGATATCCTGGCTGTCGACGCCCTGCGAGCCGTCGAATGCGGACGCTGTGCTCGAGCTCTGCCTCTTGGCGGTTGCGGCGCCCCACTTCCCGCGGATCTTCAAGGCCGGGGCCTCAACAATGCCTGCGCGGCTTCTGGCCTCTTTGGCCCGCTTGCGAGCCTCCTGGCGCTCAAGGAACAGCCTAGACTTGGAGAGAGGCTTCACGCTCCGGCGCTGGGAACCGGGCGCTGGAGAGGCCTGAGGAGGAGGCGCCTGCAGGGGGAACAACTTCGGGCAGTCTACGCAGAAGAATCCTTGACTCCTGCAGGGGTACTGTTAGAATTCGTGCAATCTCGGATGGAGTCACAGCTTACCCAGAGCTGACGAGATGGTTGGGATCGATACTTTTGATATGTTGAGCGACGGTAGAGTGCCATTGCGTGATCGTCTGAGGAGTGCAGGAGGAACTCGCGGTAAGGGTGGAGTAGCATCTGGAGCATCGCTCAACGAGAATACCTGGCATGCAAAGGGCACGAGACGAACCTAGGGTCATTCGCGAGTTCCCATGCAAAGACAGCCGGGCTATTGACGTAGCGAGACACAATTTGTGTCGTATAGTTCATGAATGAATTGAGGATTTTCTCGTTCGTGTAGAATTGATCGTGATTGCTGGTCGTGCCGACGAAGGCTTTGACGTAGGCGTCCATGCCACCTGGATTACCCAACATCAGCACACGATAAAAATCCGGGTGTGCACTACAACTGACCATAGTCGTTGGACAGGTAATTGCGGGGCGTATCCGTGGCCCATCGACGAGACGGCGTGTTGTCCACCGTCGGGAACCAGTTGTTCGTGAGGGAGGGAATGACCCACATGTTCTGCTTCTCAGCGAGTTCAATCACTTTGTCCAAGCGTTGAAGCCCGTTCGGCCCGTCGTTAATCGTTGCGACCCCGTTAGAGAGAGTTTGGAAATAAACTCCTTCGTCAGTAGGTGACTCGACGTCTGACAGAATGGCTTTAGAAGCAGTAAACTTTGGTGAATTCGGTGCATACCATTGAAGGCCCAGACCCTGACGACCTTAATGCCCTTGGCTGACATGTTCGCCAACGTATTAGCAATGTCCTCGTCGCTATTGAGGACTGGAAGCCAGTAGGCATTGGTCCCCACGAAGCGGAATGGTCTGAATGAAAAAAAAATCATCTATCACTGATTGGCATGGATGAGATGAGCATCACTCACTGTCCATTGTAGTGGAATGCGCCGTCAGAAGTCGTGACATACTTGGATGGGGAGGCTCGTTTGGCGGTCCGCGAGGGTGTTGAGCTCGTCGCAGAGGCCAAGAGAGCGCCGAGAATCAAAGAAATAGACAATGCGAAGCGCATCGTGACCTATCTTTTCCTCTGTGTCGGCGGGAGTCCAAAGACTGGAGCGCGAGGGCTTGCAGTCTGTCTCTTTAAATGGACGGCACCATTCCACCCGTGCATCATGCCGAGATCCCCAACCCCGGGAAAAGCGGTGCTAGTACCAAAGACACGCTCACTGCACGCAATTAGGTGAAATGACGAGTCCGCGAATGGCGCCGTTTGGTCGTGGTTCCGATATCCGATGGACAGCAGGATACACGTGTTCTCTACAAGAACGTGTATCTATTACCGAATGATCTGGACTGATGTGTTCCATGTCTCGAGAACAAGGCCGGCGCTAGGGCAGAACGGGAGGCCGGGCTAAGTGCAAGGCGTGCCTCGCATTGCCCACCGGACAGGTCCTTTCGGGGCTATCAGCCGCCAGGACGAGCTGATTCAAGACTATTGTGGAGAATGCGTGCCGTACGGGGGGCGTGACGCTGAATCTAATTCAGGGAGCGCAGCTGGGCGATCTTCCTTGTCCAAAATTTGAGAGATTCCATTAACGCGAAGCTGTATACGAAACGTACCTGTGGCACAGGCTCGGGCAAAGCTGGAGATTCCATGCGACGCGGTGCGATCTGACTCGCCGGAATGAATTCCCCGGATGAAAGCGCTGAAAAACAGAAGTCACAAAAGGCAGTGCAATTGACGCCTCCCACGCTCGATGATCATTCGACGTGCCACAGAGTCAGTCTGGTTATCTCCCTCTTGGAATACTGGCTCGTCTGCTCGCTGATAATTAACGTGATACTCTGAGCGGAAGCCTAAGTCTATGTGCTCTTGTGGGGCGTCTCGTAAGGAAAACTCCAAGGCGTCTGCAGGCTATATTCGTCATGATGACACCCACTTTAATGTCACTGGCACCCACGACGGCGTCCCCAGACTCTGGGAAGTTCGGCGGTGTTATGCTGGTCAGAGTCTCTATGAAGTTAGTTCTGGATACTGGCGCCGACAGGAACCGAATAATGATTGTAGCAGATGTGCCCCTGGCGCCTATACAGCCTAGTCCTGGATCTATCCCAGCTATCGTCGAAGATCTTTGGGTATTCCTGCCGTACAGCCTTCGGATCGGCTTCTTCGCGGTGCACCTTGCCGTGCAGCTGCATGCAACCGCACTTTGGAGTTCGGGCTTTATGGGCTCCCCTCCTTGGCTTAAGCCCATATACAGAGCGCTACGCCCGCCCTTCGGGACTACGCTGCGGAGGACGCCTCTGTCATGCTCACCAGAGCAGGCTCATCGACAATTATGCCTCTAATCACACTCTTGGCCATCATGTTCTCATTGCCCTCCGCCCTGGGTGATGACGGGGTGATCAACAAATCCAAAGTGCTGTCGGTCAACTCAAATGTAGTATGTGGCGCCGAATATAGCTGGATGGACAATCATCTACAGCAATCCCCTTGCCTCATCCTCGCATACCTTCTGGCCAACTGCAATGAAGGAAGTGAGTGCGCTGTTTTCAATAGAAGGCTTGGTTTCCTCGCTTATTTGACCGCCTACAGGCTGGACCGTCCCGCCTTTGTCGGAGAATCCAGTCACTCACTACAACACGCCTGGGCAGACTGGAACGCCAGTAGACGTCTGTGAATGGTACGTGTGCGATACCGAAGCCGTTGTCGCCGTTCACAAACACTGATTCATGCACCAGCTCGTGGTCGGCCTATAACCTCATCAGTGCATGTACATTGTGTCAAGGCACAGCGTTCGCGGAGTCTGTGCATACGTTAGTCATTATTCCTGCATAGGTGGCACCGGTAGCTAAGCAATCGCCATTCAGCTGGGACAACTACAAGACCAATTGTACGGGTTACTATTCCACCACAACGTGCGGTGAACTATGCCTACGGACTCGAGTATGCGTTTGACCTTCGGTCTATATCCAGATACTGGCCCACAAGCAACTTCACCGTCCCGAATACCACTGCAATTCCTTACTGGGCGAGCACTAATCGTACGTGATCTTCTTCCATCGGTCGTCTCACGTTCAAACACCGCCTGCTGCAGCTTCTACATGGGCGAATGGGCAGTTTGATCTTCCTACGGCGGAGAATCTAGCCGGCCAAGGTAGACAAGGTCTATATTCGCCGCCGCGTTCCCAGCACTAAGCACTTTTCATAGGCCACCCTGACCTTCCTGAGCCTCCTGCATCTAAGAAGAGTTCCGCTGGTGCTATAGCGGGCGGTGTCGTTGGCGGTGTGGCGGGCTTGTCCATTATCCTGGGCGCAGTAGCATGGTGGCTCATGCGCCGGCGCCGGCAGCAAGCCCATGGGTTACAGGGGCAAGGTCTCGGCGCGAAGAACATATTCGGCCACAAGCACTCCATGTCCGGCACAACCTATGTCAGTGATTACAACGAGATGGGCGCGTACAGCACCACCCCTCTGGACCTCCCGAGCCCAGTGACAGCCACGAGCCCGACAATGACTGCAGGCCCCCGCACCACGCCCGTCGCCCGCCGGCAAGGCAGCAGGGAGTTCAGCATGTTCTCGGACGGCGGGCGCACCACCCCCGCGGGCTGGCACAGCCGGTCCACGAGCGGCGAGACGGGCAGCACCTCGTCTCTGCACCAGCCCACGCAGTCCATCGACGCGATCGTGTCCGCCCAGCGGCGCACCGTGACGTCCCCGTCCTTCTCCCTCGCCGACGACGACGAGCAAGCGGACAGCGGGCCCAGCCGGCCGCGGCTCAACCCGCCGACGTACGCCGACGCCATCGCGAACGCGCCCCAGGGCGGTAGTAGCGCGAGCCACTCGCGGTCGCAGAGCAACGAGACTGTTCCGCGCGTCGCGGGTTCGGATATCAAGAAGGACAAGAAGAGACTTGCGCAGGAGGTGGAGGCGGAGGCGACTGCGAACCCCCCACCGGATGCCGCTCCTGCTAGGCCAGAGAAGGCGCCCTTGCCGGATCCAGAGTAATCCATCTATTGACCCGGTGTTGTATGTTGTACTCCTCTGCCTATGTATCCACACTTTTATTTGGGTTCTTCCTGATGGATTGGATGTATCCTAGCACTGTCGACACGGCTATTGTAGTACAAAAGCTTGTAATAAATTGCTGTTGGGTCTAACGCTCGTTCATGTAGAGCCTGCTGCCATAACACCGAGGGCTAGAGAGTCGATCGTAGAGTCATTTCGTCAACCTGAAATGGCTGTCATCGACAGTACAATATATATGCCCTTCTTCAAGCAGCAAATCCAAAGCGTCCCTGTACACTCACATGAAGGCGCAGGCAATTTAACAAGAACATAATCACACATACTGGATTTCCTGGGTAGTTATCCCTGGATCCTTGAACTTGACGACCCTGATTATCCTTCTCTCATCTATCCCAATGTAATCGTCGTCAAAGTCATTGTCTGCATCGTTCTCGTGCATCTGCAGCATTATGGCCCGGTGTAAACTGGGCAGGTAAGCGTACGGGTCCGGTGATAACACCCGGTCTTGAGAGTACGAATGATAAGTCTCCGGCGGCTGCTTCGGTATGTTGGTCTGACTACCGTGCGCTGTGGCATCTGAAGGCGGAGCCGGAGCCGGAGTGGATGTGAATGGCTCATTGTCGTCCCATAGGGATAGACTAGCAAGCCGAGAATTCGAGTCCTCCTGGGTACGCTGCAGCGCCTCTTCATCTACGCTATCACTTCCGTTGGGCTCCTCGGGCACGGAAGCTTGTGAGATAGTCTCTCTGATCCGCTCGGAACTGCGACCAACAACGAAGCGGTCATCAGCGGGCATACCGGGGTGCCAGTCGGCTTCGGAAATACGCTCTCCGAGGGCAGGAAAGCGCGCCCGATCATCTCCAGGAGAGTAGGTTGGCCGAGGTACGGCCTGTGATGCAGGCGGAGAAGAGGACTGCGAACCGTGAGTGCGCTCATCGGCCAGACTTGTACTGTATTCTGCAGACATATTGTCGCTTGCTTGCGTTTTACCAAGGGAATCATCGTGGGACTCCAAGATCTGGGGGGGCTGAAGCAAAGACGAGGTTGAGTGTATGAAGGTATTAAGGAACGCAGGAACAACGCCGCTCACAGGGGGGCCCTTCCGATATTGGAGGGTGATGTACACGGATTGTAGAAGATGGTGATACGCTTCGAGAGACCCAGCAGGGATGCGCCGGATATGCTTCACCGCTATGGACTTCTTTCCGTTGTATTCCTTTATGATGCCGACGACCTTCACATGCGAGTGCACCCTGACTCGTGGGCTGAGGAAAACAGAGTTCGAGCCAAGGACACAGGGGATGCCTACGTGATATCATCGACACCATGGGGATCCTCGTCAGTTCCTGGGATATCGTCGTCCCACTGTCGCGCAGTGATCCTCCATCCCCGACCGAGGTCCTCCAGATGGAAGACGTTGGACCTGTGATGGTCGGTGTCCATATCCACGAGATGGGCAACAATAGCCACCTGAAACGATGCGAAGAGGCGTCAAGGAAACTTGAAGTAATGGCAATCAGGAATAAGTCAGTCACATTTACCACCTCGATACCCTCGATTTTGAATCTCGCCTGGGAGTGTGCCTGGGTCGCACTCAGTACCTGACGGATTGTAACAGGTCTAACAGCGTATTGCCCGAGACCCTCTTTCTATGTCCAACGTATATGCAGGGGCGAGCCTGATAAGGATGTTGTACCAATGCCATGAGAAAAAGCGCGCTCACTGGTAGAATGTCGGCCACGGAAGTGAAGTCTCCATCCACGGAAGAAGCCTCACCCGACATGACACACAAGCCTCTCAGTTGGCCGACTGAGAGAGAGTTCAGCGGTAAAGCTAAAGCTTCAAAATGCCACCGGTCTTCTGGTTGGACCGTGATACGTTGGTGTAGTAAGTATAGCGTAGTAATGCGATCAAGGTGCGATACGCGACTCGTGGCGGTATGAAATAGCGAAGCTGACTCCACAGAGCATGCAGACCTAGTGAGTAGTGGTTTCTTTCTATTATGATTAGCCCGCTACTGCGACAGAGCCGCTTGCCATGAACGGGGATATATCTAGTATATGGTGGGTGCTGGTCTAAGCGTCCTTTGAGCATATCTTGACGATGCTCTTCGCCATACCCTCCTGCACTTTTTTGCGGGAATCTGTCACTCTCTTCGCGATGTTCAAGACGAAATCGTGATCAATCTGGATGAGAGTAAGTCTCAATTTCAGCGACGTTAGAGTTCATCACTCGCCTGGCCGTCTTCCTGAGCGACTCGGCACTCCTGCACAAAGGCCTTCCGTCGTTCTGAACTTCCTTCCTTTTCACTGATCTTCGTCAGCTCGGTGGTCATCTCTTTCAGCGTAGCAACAGCCTTGGCACGGATGGTTTTGCAGTCCGCAACCAGCTATTGATTGTTTTAGTTTGATGGGAGAGATGGCAGACCCATACAGAGGAACTCACAGCGCCAAGCTTATGCATCTTCACGATAGAGGCGGGTTTGAAGCGCATTGTCTCAATAGAAAAGAGAAGTAAAGCCTATAAAGGAGGTTAGTGTGGGGGCATTCCTGTCGTATTGTTCGGGCCCAAACCTCTTGCGTCAACGTAGCAACATGCAGGAGCTCAGGAGGTAGTGCTCCCTCTTCTACCAACTTCTTGAAACTAGCAAGCATATCTACCGTTCAAAATGAGCGTGCAATCAATGCACCTGGATCAATACGAACCGTCGAAGAAACCGGCAATCGAAACCGGCACTTCCCTGACTTGGGGTGCTTCCTCATCCTTTTTCGACTGGCCGTTGGTGGCCGAATCAGTTGCGTCGATGCCCTGCAAAGGCCGACCCGTTTTCGCTTCCGCCTGCTTCGAGGCATCGGCGAGAACCTTGGAAGGAGGCGGTCTGATGTAATCATGGTGCGGTTCCAACCAATCGCCCAAGGCAGTGGCAAAGTCATACACAGCAAGTTCGCTCGGAGTTAACTGTGAAGCTTGAGCAATGTATTTTATGGAATGGAAGAATAAAGGTACCTCGTCCAGCTCTGCTTGCTTTCGGGTCGCGAGCCGCTCCTTCAGGGGCCGTTGCATCTCAGGTTCGTGGCTCTGCTTAGGACGATCACCAATGAGCAATTTTGCTTCCACGGTATCATCCACATCACTGGCATGCTGGAGTGCTCTGATATAGATTTTCAAGAATGCAAACAGCCAGCCTGACTAAGAAAGTCACTTAGTTCGCCTCAAGAGAGACCTAAACTATACTTATACGCACCCCTGGTAACTTCTTAAACAGCAGGCTTTGCTCGAAAGTGGACTTCGAACACCGTGGCTGATAGTTGCTGATGATGTCCAGATCCCGGTTATCATGATGGACTGCGGAACGTCAGAGACGTTAGTAAATGCGTTACGGACTTCGAAGACAACCTACGTACAGCGGTCGAAGTTGAATTTCAACTCGATGAGCTCCATGTCGATCAATTCCGAGTTTATGGGTTCGTGCGTAAATCGCATCCGAACGTGCTCCAGTTTCACAAGATCCCTCTGCAGCGAATTATCGAGCCGCTCTTCCAAGGCAATCAGGTCTGGAATCTGATGCCGACGGCGTTGAGATACAGCATAAGCGAGGATCAATTGAACTCACCTGCGAGTACTTTTCTTGAGTGAATGCCCTGACAATCCAGTCCGACGTCTTTATGTGCTCGTGAGTGACACACCCCATGATATGAAGTGAACCCATTGGACGCCAACCTCCTGCGAATTATTCATATATATGTGGCTTGACTCAAGGCATTCATTTGAGTACGTTATGTCGCCAGATCCAGCAAGGGAGAAAGTCGAAACTCTCGCCAAGATTAAATGCGAGAGTGTGTCATTCTGGACCTGCTTGACGTTCAAGTCTCTATAATGTTCTAAAGCAAGGCTGGAGGCCCCTGGGGAAGACATCAAAACCGTGAATCCGAGCGACCTAGCTAAAAGTTGACGCACCAAGTAACCGGTATATCTGGATGAGGAGGAGTCGCATGTGGTATGAGTGACGACTCTTCGTAAGCCCGTATTCAAGTATGACGGAAGCATTGTACAGTTGCTTCTCGCTACCCCCGACACTCCAGGAAGATATGAAAGCATGGGCAGCGAGGATGGCAAGATCATCCGCGGGTTGTAGCTCAGTCTCAGGAAGTTTATTCCCTAGCGGTAAACCAGCGATATACGCTTTGATGTACTGCGAGGCACGGGCGGACTCAAGTTCGGGAGTGATTTCAGTCTCAGGGATCGTGAAGCGGCGGGTCTTATGCCAGTTAATTGCGCGGCGCAGGTGTGCTTCTGTATCCTAAGACTTGAATCGTGAATATGAAAAACGCGGACTTGGGAAAGGAAGCTCACATATGAGGGTTGCTGGGAGTCCAGAAAAGAAACCCAGCGGCTGAGGTCATCGGCATCCAGATCGAGATACGGTTTCACGTCCTCGTAGAAGCAGGCCTTATCACCAAATTTGTGCCAGTACTTCTGGAGGAGCAACACCAACTCCGTAAAGTCTGACGCGAGTCAGCAGGATCTCTGAGGGAAAAGGCTTCGTAATCACCTGGTGAGAACCCGTACTGTTTGGATCGCTTCGCTAACTCGAGCAGGCCCAGCAGGCCCGATCGATCCTTCAGACCATCCTCTTCTGAGACGCGCGTGAACAGCTCGCTAGTCTTGTAAATCTGCTCTTTGCAGTCTGCCCGAGCTTCTTCGCTAGTCTCTGCGGATGAAGCGACTCCCGCAAACGTCCCATCCAGAACGGACAGGAACTCAAGCCAGTTCCGATCCCTTGACACCAGCATCCATTAGCCCTCAGCTTATCCCACCAGCCCAACAAACTTACTTCTTCTCCGTTATTCGTTGCACCGCGAGTTCGCGCTCCTGCGTCCACCGCCCAGACGATTGCCAGAGTTCCCGCCGCAGCTCGTCGACAACCAAGCTGTTGTTGTACATTACCTTACCGGTATCATGTTCCAGCAGCTTTTGCGCGTCGTCATACAGCTTGAGTTCACGTAGCACAGTCAGGTGCTGATATAATCGGTCGGCCAAGACGTAGGAAGGTGACGGGGAAGCCAAGAGCTGTCTGTGTGCAAGCCCGTGAAGCAAATCGCGCATCTTCTCTGGCGTTGCTGGATCTTTTGCCTATGTTGAACTCACCATAAGTACATGATATGGTTACTATCCCGGGGAACACACCTGGAGTAGGACGGCCATGACATACCAATGCACATACCGGTCCTCACTGAATGTCTTGTGCATTTTGGTAGCTATCTATCCTGAAGTTTAGATTAACTATTTGCAGTCACATTATTGATAACTGACCTGCTGGGCGGCTCTCCAGTTCCCAATCCTGGCATTCGCGAAGAAAGTCTGCGCCGCGTACTCCTCATTCCCGGGCTGCGCTTTGAAGGCGTCCTCGAACATCTTGACGACGTCCGTGTCTTCATTCCGAGTTCAGCCGACGAAGAACTCAATACAGCAGTGGGGTACATACGACGGCCAAGACCTCGGAGAACATGGGACATGGCGGACAGCGTGGCATCGTCCGTGGGCTTACGCGCTAGGACTTCATCACAGAGTATCAAGGATTCCTCCACCTTCTGGGAGCGAACCATAGCTAACGCTTTGAGGGCCTGCCATCACCCGCATCGGATTCATGTCATATTGGATATATGTATCACTCACCTTGGCCAAGTCATTATTGGGATATTTCTTCAACAATTTATTACATGACAAGATAGCCGACTTATTGGAGCCCGTGTCGAGAGCGTCTGTAATGGTAGGTTAGACTCGACGCGTCCTTTCCCTATACGCGACGAACGCACCGTAAATCGGACGAATCTGACGTTCCCAAGCTGCGACATCCATCGCGCACCAAAGTCCACCACAGAAAGCTTAAGGACGAACCAGTTGGAGAGTTGCGTACAGAGCTGGTACAAAGGGCCGCTTAGAAAATTTGGGTTGAAGTGCGTCGGACGCGTGCTTCCGTCGCGCGCCGAAGCTTACTTCCGTTTAACTATTAGGGTACGCTCTTGCCACTATCGACCACTGTCTCCTGACTGTGCGGAAAGTCTATATTATGCCGCCAGTCCTGCTATCTCGGTCAGCAGTCTATTCTGTATCTACTTTATAAGCGACTGAAGGTATACCAGGGGGCTCGATCCTGTACTCGGGGTGTTCACAGGCGTCCTGGCATACTATCTTTACGAGACGCACCCGCGCACAGCTCCCCCGCCAGACCAGCGTCTCCAGAAGCTTGTGCGTTGGAAGTTGTCTAAGTGGAGAAGGGAGAGAGAGGGAACGCTGAGTTCAGCGGAACTAACGAACTCAGGGGGAAATACTTGATTGAAGACCGACGTCCGTCAGCGTGTTTTACATGTCTACAAGCGTACCTCTCATATCTTCCATACAATAAGAGCTAGTGATACGAACTCGATCCATCGTGTCCTCTCCTAGCTACGCTCAAGCACTCTTCCTCTAAACCCTTCAACCACATTACTTCAACGCCCGCTTGCTTGAGCTTATCTGCACCCTCGCATTTCACGAAATCATCTGGTTCGCCGACGCCGATGAAGCAGCGCCTGACACCTGCCGAGATTAACGCATCCGCGCAAGGCGCTAGGCCCGACGTCCTGATTGAACATGGTTCCATCGTCGTGTATACATCCGCATGTTTGAGAAGGGACTCGACATCCCATTCCTCTGGTTTGTCGACATTGAACATCGCAGAAAGCTGGTCTTGCGATAATGCCCTGGCCTT
Organism: Heliocybe sulcata; assembly: GCA_004369045.1. Classification (NCBI taxonomy): domain Eukaryota; kingdom Fungi; phylum Basidiomycota; class Agaricomycetes; order Gloeophyllales; family Gloeophyllaceae; genus Heliocybe; species Heliocybe sulcata. The sequence goes on along the minus strand of ML213505.1, from coordinate 471,252 downwards.
CGCGAGCGCGTTGGCTTCCGCATGTGTATTTCCAGGAACTTCGCGCGAAAATCCTCGAGCCAAGACAAAGGGGTTCCCTTCAGGAGATGGCCATCGAACAACCAGAACGCAACCGACGCAGAAGGCTGTAGGGGTAGGCTGACATTTCTTCGCCTCAAGTAGAGCCTGCCGAAGGAATTCGAGGTCTCTGTTGGTCTCTATAGCTTGCATTCAGCTCGCCAGCCCAGAATGAGATCAACTAGTATTACTGACGGACCACAAGTCATTAAAGAAAGCTCAAGTAGAGATTGCTAGAGGATGCGGAAAGGATGAAGTGAATCATTTCAAGTTCTTGAGACCACAGATGCGTTTAGTATGTGTGGCGCCAAACAGTGCCAAATGAGCCACACTAAGTTAAGGACCAACTACAACAATACGCTGCATACAGTACCAGTCCGCGCGTACGGCTTGTACTCTGTTCCACCATGTCCTCCCCTGTCCAGGATCCGGTGGCGGCGAACCCCCCAGAGGAAGATGATCCCATGGAAGGAGCCGGTCTAGATGAGGAGGGTGAGGGCGAGGAGATTCGACCCAACGGAGCCTCAGATGACGACAGTTCCGAAGAGGAGGAGGAAGATGAGGAGGAGGCCAGGCGAATACGAGAAGGATTTATTGTCGATGAGGATGAGGACGAAGGAGAAGAGGATCAGGAGGAGGAGAGGCGGCGGCGAAGGAAGCGGAGGAAGCGGCGGCATCGCAGAGGTATGCCTCTTTGCATCGCTTCTAAAAATGCTAGTCTGATTGTGCGCGCGCCATGAGCAGAGCATGATGACGAGGAGGTGCTTGAGGATGAGGACCTTGAATTGCTCGAAGAGAACACTGGTGCTTCATTCAAAAACCGCCTCACGCGTTTGCGTCGCGGACGAGACGACGAATCTCCACCCGCCGCGTCCTCGTCCAAACGAAAGGTGGTGGAGGAGTCATCGGAAGATGATCTCGACAACGATGATCTTGAACTGCCACGGGTCCAGGACATCCACCGTATATGGGACGATGGAGGACGGGAGGACGAGGACGAAGACATGGATGACATGGATAACTTCATCGAGTATGAGGATGAGGATGAAGGCGTTGAGCAGATGGACGAGAGACAACGGGAAGAGAAGCGGAAGGAGAGACGGCGACTGGAGAAACAAAGACGGAAGGCTCTCGGCCGGCCAGAACTTGCTGGTATTGACGCCAAGTATGTTTGCAGTTATCTACCTATACTGTCAGCTACTGAACTGGAACTGGATTTGCTTCGTAGTGCATGGGATGAGATCCATGAAGTTTTTGGTGATGGTCATGATTACGACTGGGCCCTAGTCGATGAGGATGAGACGGAATACCATGAAGAACAGCAGAAGCCAGAAATGAGATATCAGGATGTAAGTGTCCAGATACCGTGCCAAACCTTATACTGATTGTCTTAGGTCTTCGAACCCTCGGAAATCCGTGCTCGTATGCTGACCGAGGACGACGACTTAATCCGAGCACAAGATGTTCCAGAACGAATGCAGTTGGCAACCTCATCCTTGTCCCCATACTCGTCTCTTTCATCACACAAGCCACTGACCGACACCGACATCGACGATGCTGCGCAGTGGGTATTAACTCGTCTATCCGCCCGCAAGGAAAGGGACTTCTTCCGTCGCGATGGACAATACAATCACTTGCTCGCCGACCTGGTCCAGGCTGCTTCTTACGCGTTGCGATATCTCTTTGTGCACGAGTTCGAGGTGCCCTACATCTGGACGCACAAACGGGATTACATCTCCTATTTCAACCCTAATGACATGCGGACACGAGTCGAGTTGCTTAGTCTGGATGAGCTCTGGCGATTGTACACTCTTGGGCAGAAGTACCGATCATTGACTGAGAGACGACAGACACTCGATGCTCTGTATACTCGCCTAGGGGCCTCTGACGATTATTTCGAGAACGAAATTCGACGGAGGTTGGACAGCGTGGAAGTTGTGGCTGATGCCACGGAGTGGTTGGGAATGAAGTACAAGGAGCAGAAAAAGGATCAGTTCGATCTGCACTTCCATGATGATGAGGAGCTCGAAGCTCCCAAGCGGAAGAACCCTAGCCGAACGTCCGCCTATGAAGTTGCTAAGAAGAGCATTGTCTCCCGTTTAGCTCAGGTGCGTACCGTCTGAATCCATTGTCGGCAAATGTCGATGCCGTACTACATGTAGGGCTTTGGCATTCAACCGCATGAGATTGTTCTCAACTTCTTGGCTGGGAACAATGCACATTTTGTGGAGGACCAAGAGGTCAACCCTATTGCCTATGCGGAGCAGTTTGCGGACTCCGATCCTTCGAAGGTCCAGTCTCCCGAGGAGTTGCTACGGCGCGCGCGTCTCATCATCTCTACCGAGCTGGGGAAAGATCCTCTGCTTAGGCAGGAGATACGCACCGTGTTCAAAGCCGAGGCCCGTGTCTCAGTGTCACCCACGGAACGCGGAGTTACTAAGATTGACGAGCATCACCCCTACTACGTACGTGCCTACTCTTAATATTGTTAACTACCAGGCGCTCAGGTTCATACCTTCTCTAGAATTTCAAATACCTTCATTGGAAGCGAGTCACGGATATGCTCCAGTCACCGCAATTCTTACACATCCTCGCGGCAGAGTCTGAGCATCTCGTCACCGTCACCGTATTCCTGCCGCCAGAAGCGAAGTCGTCATTTGAACGCCGATTGAACGAGGCGTTCGCATCGGACAGTTTCAGTGACACGGCGAAGGCATGGAACGAGGAACGGTCGAAGGTCGTGCAGGAGACAATAGAGCAGCATCTGGTTCCTCTGGGGGTTAAGTGGACGAAGGAGTGGGTGAGAGAAGAGGTGGAGGACTTCCTTGCGAAACGTTGCGGCGAAGCGTTGCGAGAGGTCGGTATTTTTCCTCTGCTATCTATCCGTCCGATTAACCTTGTAGTAGCGCGTCGATGTGGCACCTTACAATACGTCCGACATGGAGTTTGGCGACACACCGGCAGTGCTCTCCATGTCCTGGGGCAAGGGTGATCCGCAGAAGGATGACATTACCATGGTCTTCTTGGATGAGGCCGGAAGGCTACGTGAACATACGAGGCTGGACAACCTTATAGAGAGCGGAAACGCGCAGGAATTCCGCGACCTTGTCAAGCGCCGCAAACCCGACGTCATTGCCATTGGCGGTTTCAGTCTAGCTACCACCAAGCTTGCTCAGAGAGTTAAGGAAGTACTCTCGAACTCGGTTACTGGGAACGAAGCTGAGACTGCTGGTGCCTGGGGCGCTCCGGAAACTGAGAAGTTCGATACTCCTGTCATCTATATGTTCGATGAAGTGGCTCGCCTGTATCAACACAGCGCCCGAGCTTCTGAAGAGTTTGGATCGTTGTCGGAGATCGCGAAGTACTGTGTCGGTTTGGCGCGTTATACCCAGAGCCCTCTCAATGAATTTGCAGCCTTGGGTGGGGACGTGACTGCGGTCACGTTCGAAGAGGACTTTCAACAGATGGTGAGTCTTGTGCAATCCATGCGCGTGAACTACTCCAATCTCGCATACCCAGATTCCTCGAGACAAACTGTTAACAACTTTCGAACGTGTGCTCGTCGATATAGTCAACAAAGTCGGTGTCGATATCAACAGAGCAGTCACGGACTCTTATTATCAGCACCTGCTGCCTTTTATCTGTGGACTTGGCCCACGTAAAGCTCAGCTCGTTGTGAAGAAGATCGCAGCTATGGTACGTGGCCAGTGTCCTCATCTGCGCATATGGCATGCTCATTCCCTTGTAGGGTGGTAACCTCGTGAATCGTGAGCAGTTCGTCAAGAACAGCCTCCTTACGACCAAGATTTTCCTCAACGGGGCCGGCTTCTTACGGATCACCAACGAGATCGAGACTACGAAATTGCCAAAGAACCGGCACAACGACGATGTTGACCTGCCTGATCCTTTGGACAACACTCGTATCCATCCGGAAGACTACGAGCTGGCTCGCAAGATGGCTACCGATGCACTCGAGTTAGATGAGGAGGATATCCAGGAGGAGTCACCATCTCATGTCGTATCTCTCATCATGCAGGACGACGACAGCGAACGGAAGCTCGATGAACTGAATCTGGACGACTTCGCGGTTAACATGTACGAGAGCAACAAGGACAGGAAACGGCATACCCTGAACGTCATCCGCAAAGAGTTGGTTCACCCTTTTGCAGAACAACGATCGAAGTTCCCGCTTCCCAGCGCTTGGGAAGTCCTCACGATGTTGACCGGTGAAACTCCAAGGACTCTACGCGTGGGTCTGATCGTATCAGTAATGGTCTTGCGGGCCAAAAGAAACTTCGCTGCTGTGCGACTTGACTCCGGTATCGAAGGCACCATTAACTCGCAGTATATCGCGGACATTCCGGTCGAAGACACAGCACTGGTCGTGCAGAAGGGCCAGACTATCCCTGGCGTCATCATCGATGTCAAGCTTAATCTACAGGAAGACCAGTTCTTCGTGGAGTTGTCAGCCCGCCCTGCTGACGTCCAAGCTGGCGATGCTCAGTTCCGGCGGATTAAACATGACGACGACTGGAATCTACATCAAGAGGAACGCGACAAGGAGTTGCAAGCAAGAAAGAAAAGAGCGGAGGTGGACCGTACCAGACGCGTCATCAAGCACCCCAACTTTCACAACTTCAATGCTTCTCAAGCTGAGGTGTACTTGGACAAGCAGCAAAGGGGTGATGTCGTGATACGTCCATCATCTAAGGGCTTCAACCACCTCGCTGTCACTTGGAAAGTGGACGATAAGCTCTTCCAACATATAGGTATGGCATCACCATATCAATTTACAGCAGACAAGACTAACTTGTTATGTCAGACGTGGTCGAGCCGAATGCTGACCCCACTGGTCAGGCGATTGGCACTCGCTTCATCGTGGACGGCAAATACGAATTCGCTGACTTGGACGAGCTGATTGTCAATCATGTGCAAGCAATGGCCAGGAGAGTGGAGGAGCTGATGGCCCATGAGAAATTTAAGCAAGGAACGGAGGAAGATCTGCGTGAGTTAGAGTCCAATGAGTCTTGAAATCATTTCAGCTGATTTTTCTATCAGATCTGTTCTTAAAGAATTTCGTAGCAGCCAATCCATCAAAGAGCGCATACGGATTCACTCTGAACCGGAAAAGGCCTGGTCACTTCAATCTTTGCTTCCTTGCGAACAAGAACTCGACCGTCCAAAGCTGGCCCATCCGCGTTGCTCCAGAAGCTTATTACCTATTCGATACCGCTGCTCCCGGTGTGCAAGAATTGTGTGATGCCTTCAAAATCCGGTATGTCTGTCCCTAATACTAGTAGATGTTTCATCTCTGATACACCCCTATCGCAGGCATCTCCACGAGTCGCAAAATCTGGCCTCCGGTGGCGCTGGCGGGAAAACTCCCTATGGCGCTGGACGCACGCCGGCGCGAACACCTGGCCATATTACTCCAGGGCATGCATCCGTCAGACAGACTGCCCGGACGCCTAATCCCTATGGTGGGACGCAGGCTCAGCCTGCCGCCAGTCCAGGGTTCGGTTCTGGCACACCTTCATACGGTGCACCGCCTGCCGCAACGACGTACGGGTTCCAGACGCCTTCCGCGTACCCGCCTCGGACACCCAGTTATCCACAGCAACCTGCGCCTTCGTCTGGCATGAATCCCGCGAGAGCGGCTATGATCCAGCAGTCCGGTGGGTGGGGAACTGGGGCTGGTGGGGGCTGGTGATCCGGCGCCCGGCATATAGTAGAGTATTGCGGTCTATGTCCAAATTATGTTGATAGTCATTCTGTTTGTCTCATTGCATTGTATGTAGCATACTCCTAATCCAACCACATCGCGCCGCGGATTTATCTACTTGAGCCATGATCAAATTAGCACGGTGTCTCCTCAGAAGATACCAAATCAACAAAATCACCCATCACCCATCACTTAGGAAGGTTTCGCCGCCATCCGCGGCCACAAAAGCCTCCCAAAGCTTGCGAAACTTCTCCAGCCTCCCTGAGTCAACTTTCGCCTTTCCTTTTGAAGCCCGGAGCCGTCGAGCTGAAGCATCGTCTGAAATGTTGTTCTCCGTTATAAGCCTGTCACACAATACAGAACTGACGTAAGGACGTACTCCAGACGACCTTCGTCTCTTTTCCTAAGAGTAATAGACGATCCCCGACGTATTGCTCGTATCCTTCCCGAAATTCCTCGTCCCCGCAGTCCATGTCCGTCTCTATCTCAACGATGACCCGGCGAATTCCTGGGAAGCTCCTGTCCAGATGCTCTTGCACAATCTCTTCCCAGTCCATGTCCTCGAAGAGAGTGTCCAGGGAGTCCTCGTTTGCGACGTAGAATCCCAGTTGCATGGTGGTGACTGTCGGCGCGATGGGCATGTGATCGATGAACTGCATGATGAAGTGTAATGACGTCCATACACCAGCCTCTCGGAAAGATTCGAAGGTTTTGAACTCAATATGCCGTAGGCGAGGGAGAGGTTCCGATATGTACGTTTTGTTCAGTTCAGCTGCGCGGACCGCCAGTGAGTAGTCACGATGATAATGACCCAGTCGGGAACCAACCTTGTTCGTCCTTGGGTATAAGGGAGAGACTCTCAAGCGAGTCCGCGGAGGAGTCTATGAGCTTCTGTATTGTGGAGTCCCACAACGCGTCCATGCGAACCGTGAGCTTGCGGGTGTGTAGGGATTCGCGACCTCGCATCAGCCACTGGACAATGTCATCGTATCCGTGGAAGTGCGGGTACATTATCTCGAGCTTTTCGAGCCCAGGACCCATATAATTTACATCATCGTAGATATCCCTTTCTCGGTAGACAAGCGAGTCGATGCGAAGGCTTGTCAGCCTTGGGAAAGACGCGAGCATCACTGCTAGTTCCCCCGAGTTGCGGAAAGCGCCAGAGAGGGACAATTCCGTGACTGAGGATAGGGAATTGAGGAACCCTCGCAGCTGGTTGTCGACCTGGACGTGATGGCCCAGGTTGCTTGTCCAGTCCAATCTGGTGACTTTCGGCAGCGGTCCCAGGTCAGGAAACGACTTGGGCCAGTCGTCCGGCATCCAAGGGGTAAACTGGACAGTCCGCAGGTACTGCATTCCAATCACTGGACATGATTTAATGAGATTATGCCATCGCAGGAGATGCTTCTCTTCTGAGATGTTTGCCGTGTGGTATAGCAAAGGGCGGGCACATTCGAGCCATCGGTGCGAGACAAGACAACAGCTTCTGAGGTCATCGATATCTTCTGCGATGTGCTCCGTGATTTTCAAGAGAAGCTCCGTAGGAAGAGACTCGATCCCACACCTATCAGTATCAGACGCCGTTCACTGATCTGTCTAGTGATGCGACCTCGACTTACCAGTCTGAGTCCTGACCTTGAGACGACGGGGACTGCTGATGTTTCTCAGTATCACTGTCATTATCAGCGGCTCGGGCACTCTTGCTACCCAAACTAGAGGCCATGTTAACTAGCAAAGAGGCCTGTACCGTCTGCTTACAAGGGGACGGCAGTTCGAAAGACTGATCTCGGTTATTCATTGTCACGCTACGCGTTATGTAACGCGTTTATGTATAACGGGTTCCACTGGACACAAGTACTGCTCGCATACGCTTCTTTGAGCTTCAACTGGTCTTTGTTCATTGCTAAGCCATGAGTCAAAATTGTAAGTGCTCTTAACTGGGCTGGCTAGGGCTCATTACGTGCCTACAGTTGGCAGTAACCCGTATTACCAAAATAACAATACCGGAGGTGGTTACCTGACGGGTTCGCCGCTTGGGGGAAGCCCAAATAGCCCCGGGCAGAGGACAGTGAGTCCCATACCAAGCAAGTTGCTCGCTGTAGGGTAGTGAGGATCAAACTGTGTTTAGCGGAGTGCTGCGGCCCAATCACTGCGGCCCGTCACAATAAAACAACTCATCGCTGCCACGCAGGCTCATGCAGATGCGGAATGGAAGATAGAGGACATAGAGATCGGGCAGGTGCTGCTAAGATCTACTTAATGTTTCTCCGTACTGATTGTGTGTAGATAACTGTTGTTGCCCACTTGATCACGATACAACCTGCGACAACAAATAGCACGTATTGGTTGGACGACGGGACTGGGCGTTTCGAGGCGCGCCATTGGAACGGAGGTGATGAAGATAACGAGAAATGGGGAGATATTTCGTAGGTGGATCGCACAGTCTACAATCCTTGTCCTGATGTGCCCTCACGTAGTGAAGACACGTTCGTACGCGTAACGGGTACGCTGAAGACTTTCAGCAATAAGCGACACATCAATGCGACGCACATCCGACTGATAAACGATCCCATGGAGATACACTTCCATGAACTAGAATGCGTATACGCTACTCTTTTCTTCAGAAACGGACCAGTAAGTTCCATATTTATTCGCATAGTAAGGGTGTCTAACATCATCCTTGCTCGAACCATAATAGCCCGGGCAGGGTAACGAAGTGGCATCCACCAATGGTCAAACAACGAATATGTCGAACTATACTGCCCAGGCGTCGTCCGGCCAGAGGCAGGAATGGGCGCACCTCAGCCCTGCGCAGCGTGCGATCCTGGAATATATGGCCTCTGTTGCCGGCCAGAACGACGAGGGCATTCACGTCGGTGCCATCGCCCGCGCGGTGCAGGGAACGGCAGGTGTGACAAGTGTCGACGGTATCAGGTATGCGAAGTGCTATCTCTGTTGTTTCTCCTCGCTGATTCCGCCCCACAGCACCGCAATCGATGAGCTCATGGATGAGGGCCTCATCTACACTACGACTGATGAGTCTCACTTCAATTTATCTTAATCTGTACCCTGCTTTTTATATCCCAAGACACTTCAGTCTTGCTGCGTTGTCGATGCTCCCCCGTGTAGCTTATTATAATCATATCCCAAATGCATTATTAGCTTCTCGCCGTCATACTCGTCATTTGAGCGTCGTTATGCTCCTCCATGTATTACCTTATAAAATGTCCGCTTGGACCATCTTTCTTGGCAGCTATCGTCGCGCAGCGAGTGTGCGGGCGTTGAGTTAGTCACTGGAAGTCCATGTGTATCTTAAATCTCCGTGCAGGAGCCTGTCATGATATAGTAGTATAAGAAGATAGTTATGCTACAGTGTCATACAGTGTCCATAAGTCCGTGTATGCGAGTCCTGCCAAAATGCTGCTGATTACAAAAAGAAATTGCAGATGAGTGATTTCGAAGGAATAGGCAAAGAGCAAAGCTTTGGAGACTTCCGGGCCTCATTTTTTGATAGCATGCACGACATGCATGCGCACAGAAGGCGGCATAACAGGTTCGTACATGTCTCGGTGTGCGTCCTCAATAAGCACCTTCACCTTCCACTCCGGGATGCCGGCCTCCAGCAGCATCGGCCGCATTGCGGGAAGGAGGTGATCGTACTCCATCCAGGCGAGCTGGCCGATGGTGAGAAGAGTAACATCTAAACGAGACTTCGGTCAACACGTAGAAGCTCCGAACCGAGGAGACCGACCTTTTGGCCAGAAACCGATGGGGATGGTAGCTTCCTGCACGCGTATGTGGTCGTAGGCTCCCGTCTGCCGTATGATCGCGCCGAGGTGTGATGGGACGTTGACGTCGATACCTTTCCTTTGCAAGCACGTCCTGTACGCCTCCCATAGCGCGAACCAGCCTGGCGCACCCGAGGCATAGGACGTGTGAGGCCGCTTACCCAAAGTGGACGTCACGGTGCTGCATGGGTCGTGGGGAGGGATACCGAGAAGGTGGCCATCAACCACGGGCTGGGAGTCAGGCTCGATGAGAATGAGAATACCGCCGGGACGTAACATTCTCGTCAGTTCCTTGACGAACTGCTGGTAATTGCCGATCTAAGAGAAATGATGGGATGGGTCGGTCTACCGTCTAGGCACGGCATATACGCAGGTCATGAGACATACCCCTGTGTGCATCGATCGCGCGTGAATAACGTCGTAATTTAGGGTCGTATATGGTAGGCTCGGGTGGTCGAGATCGCACAATTCAAAGCTGGAAGCAAGGAATTGGAGTTACTGTGGCGCAGGCCAACGGCAGGACGCACGAGCAGTTTGGAGGCACTTCTCTATAGGAGCGCTGTCAATGAGTGTTTCGAATGCGTGGAATGAGTCCTTCGGCGTACCTAGGTTGAATGGGGGCGAGGTCAACGCCCGTGACCTCTACTCGCGGGAACTCATCTGCCATCTCAATAGCCCTTGCGTTCCAGGACTTAGACGTATGCGCATTGATAGCAGCAAGATTGCGTACCATAATCCCCCGCCTGTGCCGACGTCTAGCACACGCCTCTTGTGCTTCACACCCGGGTACGTCAGCACCTCCTTCACCGGCCCGACATAGTTACGGCCTCCGAAGATGAATTGGAGAATACGGTGGTGATAGCTGTATCGCTGGGAACGGCATGAGTTTGCGATGATTAGCAGAGGGCGAGCCGCGATCTACCCGTATCTCGTCCTCGTCGGCGGGTAGCATGTAGCGGTCGTTCAAGACATTGCGGCGGCGACCTTGTAAGACAGTGAAGAACTCAGAGTCATCGTCGCCCACGAAAGTATCGTCGTCAGACATTGGGGAGTGTGGTTGGATTGTGAGGGAATGACGGAGAGCTCATATCTAGTCCGGAGCACGATTCATGAGTAGCGCGTTCTGCCATAACCAGAGGAAAGGCAGGTCGACGATCGAATGGACGGACGCGCTGAATTTCATATTCCCGGGGGTTGTAATATTTCGCTTACCTCATGGTCAAAGTTAGCCTCTTCGTGTCCTAATCCGTCTCCAAGGACGAGACGCTTCCGCCAGACAAGATTCTTACATTACAAATACATTCCGCCCAATACATAGCATCTTTATATACACCGTCCTACAAGGGAAATATGGTGTATGCTTGCGAGGCCGTCCGTTGCTCTCCAGGATAATGCCGGTGTCCTATTGAATATGTTTGATTTCGTGCACGAAGACTGTACGTGTTGAATCGCCGTGCCAGCCTCGACTGCTGCTTGCGGACACTAGAAAGCGCGCTGCTGGATCTACCACTGTTGGGGAATGCGGATCAGTGAACCAATCAGGGGTATTCTGCGGACATAGCTCACGCATCTGGGAAATCATACCGCCATGGTGGCCTGGGATAATTTTGAACTGTGCACCGCTCCTGACTCGACCAGAAGAATCGGGTTCGCCCGCTTCCGCCACATTCCAGAGTCGAATATTGTCATTTGAGGCACTGCGCCATACTGTCGGGACACGGTTCTAAAGTTTGAAGACAATCCACTCACCACGCAAGATGCCGGCCGTCAGGGAATGCCACAACGCTCGACACCACGCCAGAAGACGGAGGGTTGCGTAGGGTTTTGAGTAAACGCGGAGTACCGGCAGGCCCAGAGCCGCCTATCTGACGCACATCCCAGATATCGACTGTCCCATTCCGCCGGCCAGCGTAGATCTGATCCCCACTAGCAGACCAGCAAGCCTAGAAGAGCCAACCGATAAGATAATGGACAAATTCACTATGAGACGGAGTACCGATTGACACCAAGGCGGCGTCTTCTCGTTCATCCACAGGCGTCCCACACCACGGCCTGCCGGTGCTCTTCGATCCCGCAGTATCACCTGCCCGTCTATGAACGCCGTCAAGAACGTGTCAGGTGAAAACGCCGCATATTCACGCGAATCCAGAAGCGGCGGCGCATGCTTGGGAGCAGGAGCGCCGGCTAGTCGTACCGGCTGCGATTGAGAAGCCGACGGAGAGGGGAAGCCCATGGCAGACATCGAGGAATATCCTTGACCAGCCGGCGGTGCCAGGGAGAGGTTACGAGACACGGTAGCTTCCTCTTCGTCTTCATCTCCGTCTGCATCCGGTTCGTCGTCGAAAAGGGGATCGTATGACGCTTCGGACTTAGCGTCGCTTTCCACTGGGCCCGAGCCACCAGATTCGCCCATAGCTAGCTGAGACGGGGGAACTAGATCACCGTTAGCGTTGTCCAACTGGGAGGTCCCGAGATCCAAGGGTTTGGTGTCCACTTCGTCTTTTAGTATTTCCTTTGCCCAAGAGGAACCTTCAAACTGCGTATTAGATGCAGGCAATGTGTACGAATGCATTGCAGTAGGACGGAATGCGACACTTGCGACCTGTGACTTGTGGGATGTGAACCTGCGAGTCATTTGTCCTGTATTCAAATCCCAGTGCTGATACAGTATAATCGAGGAGCAAGCGGAATCAGGGATTGAACTTACAATAGTGTCTCCATCCAATCCAGCGCTGAGGAATCCCTTCTCGTCATCCTGGATAGATAATGCCGATACATTGCCAATATGGCCACGCATTACATGACATAGCCGTCCGGGATCATGACGGACGGTAAACAAATTCACGTGGCCTTGCTATTGAAATATGAATGGAATTCTAGACGCGACAGCTGAATAGGAGAGGACTCACATCGGTGCCCGCTAGCGCCCATAACGCATCCGAATGCGCTGCCAGACTATACACCGGAGATAATGAGGTTTCTTCCCCCTCGGTGCCACTTAACTTTACTGGGTCACCAGGGTTCTCCCACCAAAATCGAATCTGACCGGCTTTCATGGTGCCTTCTATAACGCCACAATGATGTCGTTGCGGTGCCGTCAGGAAATTTTTGCCGTTCACGGCGGCAAATACGTCGTAGTCCCGAATGTACCCATCATCGCCGCCGGTTAAGAGATGGGACATGCATAGAGATGAGGCGAGGGCGTGAGTCGGCGCTGGCTGCGGAATAGCACAGATTGCTTCAACAGTATATGACCGAGGAGAGCGAGGATTGAATGTGGAGATAATGTTAGCCCGGCGTTGTCGTGCTGCAGACAGCGGGCCCGGGCTACGTTCGCGGGGAGGTGAAGGCGCCGTGATCGGAGATTCTGACAGACGTTGTTTGGTTGACAAAAGGAGGAGACGATAGAGGCATACCTGCTATCGAAGCATGGGCGATCTGCTCTGGAGGCACTAGCTTCTCGGCGGGCAAGGGAGTAGGTTCATAGCCGAGCACTGGCGTCTGTGTGACAGCAGCTTCAACCTCTTCATCCTCATCCTCGTCTTCATCCGCTTCGTCCGATTCGTCGTAGTATCCTTCCTAAGTCCTACCAATGAGGCGCGCACTAGCGACAAGCCGAGGACCGCAATAGGCGGCGTACCTCATCCCCTTCCGTGCCATTATCAGCGCCTAGCTCAGCTTCCACGGCGTCCAATAGGTCGTCATCTACGTCCTCGTCTCCATCGGCGTCTGCGTCCACGTCGGCATTCCCGTCGAAATCCAGATCATCCTCGTCGAGGTCACTGTTTACCATGCTGAAGCTGCAGCCACAGTTGTAGATCGAGATTCAGGACAAGAACGCCAAGTCAGGCTTCCCACGCCCATCATCCTTCCACCGCTATGGTTCTTGCGGACTTGGGTCGCAAGCTCAACGCTGCTCTATCGTCGCTAAGCAGAGCACCAGTCGTCGACGAAAAGGTATTATCTCTCAGGTTGTTTACCAGCTGACCCTGATATCACCTTTCTTGAAGGTTATCGATGCTACAGTAAAAGAAGTATGCGCGGCCCTCCTAGAGTCCGATGTGAATGTGAAGCTGGTTGCTTCATTGCGATCGAAAGTCAAAGCCAAGGTGAAGGCCTCGCTCGATGGATCAGAGAAGGTCAAGGATACGAACAGGAAGAATGTCGTGCAGAAGGTGAGGAGCCCTTTCGTCTGGGTGATACCTGCGTTGATGACTGAGGACGTCTGTAGGCTGTCTTCGATGAGCTGGTCCATTTGGTAGATCCAGGCGTGGAGCCATACAAGCCTGTAAAGGGCAAACCGAATGTGATTATGGCCGTCGGTTTGCAGGTAAGCCTACCAATTGTCAAGTGTATGCCTTTGCCTTAATCCATGCTCGCCATCGTCCAGGGCAACGGCAAAACAACAACGTGTACCAAGCTAGCTGTCTACTACCAGAAACGAGGCTTCAAGTCATGCATAGTCTGCGCTGACACCTTCCGTGCCGGTGCATTCGACCAAACACGACAGTCCGCCACCAAGGCCAAGGTCGCGTACTTTGGCTCGTACACAGAGACGGATCCCGTAGCGATTGCCGCTCAAGGTGTTTCGAAATTCAAGAAGGAGCGCTTCGATGTCATTATTGTCGACACTTCCGGTCGGCATAAGCAAGAGTCGGAGCTGTTTCAAGAGATGGTACAGATTGGCGAAGCTGTGAAGCCGAACATGACGGTCCTGATTCTGGATGCTAGCATTGGTCAGTAGACTGACTTCATTGGTTTTGAGTGTGATTGATCTGAGCGCAGGTCAGGCGGCTGAGGCTCAAAGTCGCGCCTTCAAGGAAAGTGCAGACTTCGGTGCTATCATCGTTACGAAGATGGATGGGCATGCTAAGGGTGGAGGAGCCATATCTGCGTACGTCACACCGTCTACAGAGTTTGAAGTTCGGGACTGATACCTAATGTAGTGTGGCTGCTACGAAGACGCCAATCATTTTCCTCGGTACGGGAGAACACTTGACGGATCTTGACCGGTTCTCTCCTCAACCCTTCATTTCCAAGTTATTGGGCCTGGGTGATATGCAGGGCTTGATGGAACATATGCAGGACCTTGCTCAGCAAAACCCGGACAAACAGAAAGAGATGGCGAAGAAGCTGGAAGAGGGCAAATTGTCGATACGGGACTGGCGTGAACAAATCCAAAACGTCATGAACATGTATGAAATATTAACGTCGTTCACTCTCTACGAACACTGACGTTGACATGCTGCAGGGGACCAATAAGCAAGATCGCATCCATGATCCCCGGCCTTCCGCAAGAAATGCTTCAAGGCTCCGACGAAGAGGGCGCTCTTCGCATGAAACGTATGATCTACATCACCGACAGTATGACTGCTTCTGAGCTCGACTCCGATGGCGCGCCCTTTCTGGAGCTCGGCAAGGACGGCAAGCCTGTCGGGCTAACATGGCGGGTGACGCGTCTCGCGAGAGGCAGTGGGACCAGCGTCCGCGAAGTGGAGGAGCTATTGTGCCAGTACCGCATGATGGCCAATATGGCGAAGCAGGCGGGAGGCAAGAACGGGTGGTTACAGACTATTCAGAAGATGCAGCAGGCGGCGGGAGGACGCGGCAGGGGCCCGAACGGTATGCCGACACCTGCGCAGCTCGAGCAGATGAAGGTACAGCGTCTCTTCTGGCTAGTCATCAATGAATGCGATACTGACTTACATTTCAGCGAGCGATGCCTCCCGGCATGATGCAGCAGATGCAACGACAAATGCGAGGTGGAGGTATGCAAGAAATGATGAAGGCAATGATGCAAGGCCAGGGAGGAGACCAGTTCGACATGGAGGAAATGCAGCGTGCGTACTCTCAGTCTGTTGCCCCTAAGTCAGGGCGTCTAAAGAAGTCCTTCGACAGGCATGATGTCTCAGATGGGCGGAGGTCTCGGCGGACTTGGCGGTTTAGGCGGAATGGGGGGACTCGGTGGCATGGGAGGCATGCCCAACATGAACGATATGTTCAAGATGATGGGTATGGGTGGCGGCGGGCGATAGCGGGTCCAGGTGCTGTATAATATAATATATTTCATGTAGCGTAGATTTTACCCTTTCTCAAGATAGTGATCAATATATACAATACCGGGGCGACTAAGCGTACATCGGGAGCAGGACGTGGTGGCATGTGTAAGTGTGTAAGGATACAAGAAGCTAATGGTACATGCGTGTATTCTATCCGTTGAAGAACGTTAGCGGGATTTCTGCTCCTTTTTCCACTGCTTCTTTTGTTTCGAAGCTGCACTCTTATTACCAAAGATGAACGTTGAAGTGTGCTTGTCTGCGCCTGTCTTCCTCGATATCCGAGCAGATCCTGCAAAAGCAATCTACTCGGTGGCAGCTATGAGCAATCGGGCTCTCGTGACCGAACGAAAAGACTCACCGCCCAAAGACCAAATAGCCCTATAGACCCCGAACCGAGGAAGACTAGTATGGCCAGTGGGCCCACGGTCGACGTATTCCAAGCAAGGAATGCTGAGAGTATGCACCCTCCGGTGAGTGGCCCCAACAGAGGGTGAGTCTGGATGTTCGTCATCTCCTCCCTCGGAGTGATTGGAGCAAACGAAGGGATCTTCAAGAAAAAGGGGTTAGAGGGAGACTAGATGTTCATCATAAGGTAGATCATACGTTCAATATCAGAGTCACTACCAGTGAAGCGATGAGAATCCCAAAGTGGGTGCATATGAAGGTCTCCAAGGGTGTGAGGAGCGTCCGAGCCTCCGTGGATGATTCAGCGGTGAAGAGGAGCAGCCGTGGAAATATCAGTAGGAGTACTGAGGCGAGGCTCAGTCTGTCGACAAGGCCTCAGCGAGTTCGCCAAGTCAAGAGACGAATTATGACACGCACATCGCTGAAGACAGCCATACCCAAACTGATACCGTGTTCTCTCGTGCATCTTGCGAATTGTATATGGGCTTCTCTGCATTACGAGGATCTTTGTCTCGAAGCTCCTCCATTTCGATGTCTGCGGTAGCCATGATTAAGATGTGGAAGGCGTGCAGAACACATGAAACTGCGGCAGGACATGGACGCCACAGCTGAGTACGTCATGGCAGTGGCGATGCTCGAATATCTTCGGAAGTAAACAAGAAGTAAATGCGCGTAACCCTCTCTCAGGCGCAGACATATGAAGCAGCTGAAAGTCTCTATTCTGTCGCAAGTACACAAAAGTAAGACCCCATCGTGGTAGAGAGATGAAGCAGAACAGGACGGCAAAGTCATCCGACTGACAACACGAAACAAGGACAGCAATGAAGTGACAGACAATGCCACAGCCCCACAACCGAAAGCCCCCGCAACGGGCAACCACAAGCTTCCTCTCGCCGTCTCTAAGCCTTTGGCTCCTCGTCCTTGCTCTGGTAGTCGTGCAGGACGAGCAAAGCCTCGCCGACCTTGGCGTTCAAAGCCTCGGGGGCGTCCAAGAGGTGGAGAAGCTCCGTGTTGTCCATCTCCAGGAGCATACCGGTAATCTTACCAGCAAGCTCAGGCTCGGACCTGATATCACAAGCGTCGTTAGACTGTGCTGAACTTGATGTCAACGGAAGGACACTTACGGAGCGATCCTCATGTAAAGCACTTCTCCAAGCATCTGTTTCTGCTCCATGCTCGATGCGTTGGCAAGAGTAGCCGGAGCAATGCTTGGCACACCATCGGCTGGACCCGGACCAGCAGAAGCAGCCTGGGTACCATTGGCAGCAGAGGCGGCCGGACGACTCTGTGGATTAGCCTTGTTGTATGCCTGCGGACGAACAGCGCCGGCTGGTGCGCCAGCAGCAGGACCACCGCGCCCAGCGGGAGCACCAGGACCACCGGCGGGCCTGGGAACGCCATTGGCGGCTGGCGGGGCTCCGTTAGCGCCACGAGGAGGACCAGGGGACACACCAGCCTCGCTGGGGGGTCCACGAGGAGCGGGAGGACCGCGGGGAGGAGCGCGGCCGTACCCAGGCATACCGTACGCCTGGGGAACTTGGCCGTAGGGGCCGGGCATGGGCATACCAGGCTGAGCTCCGTTAGGATAACGCGGGCGAGGAGGCATCATACCAGGTTGGCCATAGCCCATCATGCCACGGCCACCCTGGGGAGGGAAACCAGGGCCAGGAGGGTAGTACATAGGGCCATTGGGGTAGCCGCCAGGCAGGCCGGCAGCGGCAAGCTGCTGCATCCTGATCTGGTTGCGCTGAGCGATCTGGTTCTCCAGCTGCTGCCTCCTGATCTCGCGACGCTGGGCAAGGGAAACGTAAAGGGGCTTAGAACCGATGATCTTGTTGTTCATCTCGGCGACTGCCTTGGTGGCCTCGTCTGGAGACGAGAAGCAAACGAACCCGAAGCCCTTGGACTGTCCCTTCTCGTCACGCATAACCTTGGCGCTAGTGATAGTGCCAAATGGCTCGAATTCACCGCGAAGACGCTCGTCGTCGACTTCATCTTCCAAGTTCTTGATGTAGAGGTTGACACCCTGGTATTTGCTCATCTTCTCCATCTTCGCCTGCTCGTATGACCTACGTAACTCCTCCTCGCGCTCGGCCTTCTTCTGAGCGCGCGAGACGTAGAGCTTCCTGCCCTTGAAATCAGATTCATGCAAGCTCTCGACAGCCGTCTGAGCCTCCTCATGGTTTTCGTAATTGACGAAACCAAAGCCCCGGCTCCTACCTTCGTCATCCTTCTGGAGGATGGCGGACGTTACACTCCCGAATTGAGCGAAGAGCTCATAGAACTCGTCGTCCGTCGCCTCCGGGTCGACGTTCTTCACATAGATGTTGGTGAACTGTTTCTTCTGCTCATCAATCTTCGCTTGACGTTCCTGATAAACGCTTGGTCAGGTTTAGTCCACAGGGACGAAGGATCATTGAGCGTACTTTCTTCGAAATGTGATGCCCGACATAGACCTTCTTGTCATTAAGTAGCATGCCGTTGACGGCCTTGATAGCGGTATCAGCAGCCTCCGCCGTCTCGTAATGGACGAAACCGTAGCCCTTGGACCGGCCAAGCTCGTCAGTCGCGACCTTGCACGACAAGACATTACCGAATGCTGCGAACGTGTCGTGAAGTGCCTTAGCCGTTTCAATCAGATAGGAAAGCAGTAAACAATGCGGATGGCAGTCACCTTGTTATCAATGGCGTCGTCAAGGTTCTTGATGAAGATATTGCCCTGGCCTGTCTTGCGGAGGGCAGGGTCACGCTGAGACCACATGATACGGCTAATAAAACAAGGTTAGACCAGTAAACGCATTGACATGTCAAAAGTGACTTACCAGGCCTTCCCTTTAATGAGGGAATAATTCAGTTGTTCCAGGGCACGTTCGCCTAAACGACAATTAGTACTGACCATACGCGAGTATTACGGCGATTCATGACTCGCCATCCGCGGCATTCAAGTAGTTGACGTATGCATAACCAAGGGAGCGACGCGTGACAGCATCGCGGCAGACACGAATGCTGGTCAGGGTCGTCAGCCAACGTGCACTTTTCACACCACAGCATGCTGAGACACGCACCTCGCCACAGGACCAATCATGTTAAAGATCTCAAACAACATCGCCTCAGTGACGGTGGGGTCAAGCTCGCCTACGTAGAGCGAGGCAGACGGGGCAGACATAGAAGTCTGAGGAGGTGGGTTGTAGCTGGGAGCGGGAGCAGGCGCAGGGGCGGGCGCCTGGGCGGGAGCGGGGGCGGGGGCGGGAGCGGGGGCAGGCTCGGGGGTGGGCATCGTGGCCTCCTGGGGCGGGGCGACAGCAGGCGAAGCGGACATTCTGATTTTTTTGATGTAGGGTTTATGGGGTCGTTACTGCTTTGTGAACTTTTCTGCGGCTGCAGCAAATGCGAGAGGAAGAATCACAAGGGCGAATGTCAGTAAACCAAGCCGCCACATATGAGGATGGACCGTGCGCACACAGGATAGAGAAAATAACAACTGCCTTTTTAAACAGTATTTTTTTCTGATTTTTTGAAAAGCTTTTTGACCTACAGCATCTGCAGTGTTAGCGCCGGAGATCTGGAGCAAGAGCGACGAGGAGTGCGGACAGACCTTTCGATGATGGAGGTTGAAAGAAAAAGGGTATGAGCTTAACACTCTCTTGATAAAGGCAATCCAACTCCGACCGGCCACAATCAGCTCACCGCAAACCTTATCCGGATATGTTCATCTCAATAGGACAACGCATCGAGTGTCCGCGATCTTTGCCAACTTATATAACTCCAGCCAGGCAGCTGTGCAATAACACTCGCAACACATCCATCGACTGCTAGCTGGGATTTAATTGCAAGGAATACAGAGTTCACTTTGTAATATACAGGGATGTGTACCGGTTGTAGACGCGATCCGAAAGATTAATATTATGTGAGGGTTCGTCGTAGGAGACATGGTCTAGCCCCGCGATACATGAACCATCAGCGGTATTTGATTAGGAGAGAGGACCTCATAAAACATCCTGGCGATGTCGAACTGGTTGGACGAGGCCCATATCAAGCTTATACTCGTTCGGCAGGAGCGTGCCACGTTCTCCGGGCGACCACCAATCATACTCCCAGTCATACTCCCACCCATGGTCTTTCATTGTTCGTCGGAGAAGGTTCCTCAGATATGCATAGTCTGGCTGCGTGTCGAAGTCCAGCGACCGACAATGTTTGAAAAACGGGTCGAAGAAAGCCGGCGACTTGGTGAGCAGGTCTGCGAAAGGTTTACCTCGCTTCATCTCCCCTATTCGCAGGAGTTTGGAGGGTATGTCCGGTACGACGATGCCTTGCCAAGGAAGGCGGCCATGGCACAAGTAGAGTAGAAGGATGCCGATTGCCTCGACGTCATCTCGTCGACTGGGTTCTAAGAATGTATGGTAAGCGCAGCATCTCGAATGCACATCAAAATTATTCACCCAAGCCGAAATGAACGTTGTGGCTCGCATAACGCGGTGTGCCGATGCCTCCCCTGCCCTCGCGAAAAGGCATGTGTTTCCCTGTCGTCGGATCAAGGTAAAGTTTACCAAGGCCCAGATCTAACAGATGGAGGCATTTGTACTCTTCCACTAAACCCATCGCAAAGTTCTCGGGCTTGATGTCACGAACAATTATTCCGCGAGCATGCACCTCTTCAATTATCGTGAGCTGTATCGCATATTAGTCTGGGTTCATCGAAGACGAGGAGGTTTCATGACTAACCATTTGCTCCCCGAGCATGAGAACTGTCCTTAAAGACAGCGCTCCTCTGCAAAACCGACGCAGTTCTTCGACGTTCGGTCCAAGCTTGTCCATCACAAGGACGTATGCGCCGTGCTCTGGACCTGACCAATGAATTCTTGGGATACCTGTCACTCCTTCGAGTTGTGCATATATGGCAGATTCGTACGGCAGACTCTCTCGCACATCCGGATGTATGGGCTCGAATTTGACAGCCACCTCGGCTCCGGTATCCATTTGGACGCCACCCCATACAAACGCTGCACGAGAGACATGTAAGCAAACTGAAAGAAGAGTCAAATATAGACAGTACCGTAGGACCCGGAACCGATCCAATAAGTCAGCTGGTAGCATCCATGAATCCTGAAAGGTGGAGAATCGGGCGTATAAGGTGGACGCAGGTTCGGTACTGGTGCAGGCGGTACGGAGTCTGGGTCCTGTAACGCCGTAATCAAGTCGCCCCACGAGCTCAAAGAGTAGGTAGGTGACACGTTGGGTAGACACAGGTTAGCGCTTCTGGTTCCCGGTGGCTTGATGAAGGCGGTGGGGTGTCCCGCCCGACCAGCAGGTTCCGCGAATCCTTGCAAATTGGATGTTGCTACTAGGATCTGATTGGCTGATACACTGGGCCGAGACCATCTGACGAAGTCGAGTACCTCACTCCAAGTTAAGGATGACTCGTCCGCACATGCATCGCAAAACGCAAAGGAGATCCCAGGAATCTTTTCGACAATCTCGCGAGACCTGAGGCCCGGTAAGGCGAAAATCATATAGCCACTGTCAACGAGCGACGAGATGACGGATGGTACGTCTTCGTAGATCCTGGTTTCCTCAATGAGGTGCAGTGACGCCTGAATTTTGGACTCAGTCACAGTTATGCCAAGATATCGCGCGACTCTCTGGATGACAAGAGCAGGCCCTTCAAGACCTTCGGCCCGCAGAAGAGCCTCATATTCGACGTAGAGGTATAGCAGTTCCTCCGCTGTGAAATGGTGTGTGGAGGGAGGGAAAATGGCTACCAGTGCCTCTTGCAAGGGCCTATCGGTATCCTAGAGCGCTCTCAGAACCATACAACACTGCGAGGACAGAATAGGTGCTTACAATAAGGGCATTACAGTCAAGCGCTATCACCGTGACCTCTTTCGCAGGGATCGCGGGCACAGCAATGGCAATTTCCAGGGCAACCACGCTCATTGGATCATCCTCTTTAAAATC
The DNA here is from genome assembly GCA_004369045.1 of Heliocybe sulcata. Lineage (NCBI taxonomy): Eukaryota > Fungi > Basidiomycota > Agaricomycetes > Gloeophyllales > Gloeophyllaceae > Heliocybe > Heliocybe sulcata. The sequence continues at coordinate 449,266 of ML213505.1, read as the reverse complement.
ATCTGCTATCTCATCTTCCTCCGAAACATTACTCGCAGGGTCTCCGTCGTGTGGGATGGGAATTGATAGCAAATGATGGACGGAGGGCCTCAGAGACTCGACGCCGGGGTCACACACCCGATCTTGATTTTCCAGCATAGACGGATATCTCAGCACCCTTCCTGAAGCTATCAATGGAGGAAGAGCCTGCCCAGAAAGTCAGTCGCTGTTTGATCCAACTTAGGCGAAACCACCGACCTCCCGCATAGTCTTGATATATGCCATGATGGAGCCGCATCCTTCCCATGTGTAATCAAGATATAACCTAAGATGTGTCACCGAGAGCACAAGACATAGGAACCTGGGGCTTACTGTCGGTACAAAGCTGTTTCTTTGAGTACTGACATGTCGAAATTGTCCGAAAGCTCACTGAACGAGACAAGATCGAAGGAGAGGGGAACGTAGCGGCGCATCTCTAGGACCCCTGGTGCTTCCCGTGGCGATTCCCCACTCAATGTATCCCAGTCTGGTGCAGGTTCGTCGTCGCCCCCCGTTTCTCGGATACCAGGAATGGAGGGACCTGCTTCTGCAATGGCTGCCATGAGACGGTCGAGACTCGACTGCTCCAGTTGATATGTTCCCATTTTGCCCAGCAACTCGTAAGTCTCCGAGTACGAGAAATCGCCGCGTATGCGAGGCGTGACAGAGAGATACAGCGGATGTCGAAATGGAAGCGGTGGCACAACCGTCAAAATCTCTGCTTGAGCTTCCGCTTTGGATTGATTAAGGGCAAAATATTGGTTACCGGGCAAGTCTGGCTTCTCGCGGGATATAATGAATAGATTTGGGAATGCTTGAGCAGCCAACGGGTCCGACGCAGTCTCGTAGAGGTGAAGCGCTAAGAAGGGCGTTGTAACTAGCGAAGTGGCCACACGCTGACCATAGGAAGCCCATACTGGTAGACGAGGCAAGAGTTTTGCTGCGACAAAGCTGTGTAGCATTATGGTGGATGCGGCGGATTTGTGAACGGCGTGGCTGGTCCTTATTATACGAGAAGCCATGCCCGGTAGCGCCGAGAAGCTGAGTACTGGAGAGCGGCGTTCTCGGATGCTTCCACGCACCTCGACTGGCCTCGAGCATTATGCTACATGCGAAAACCAAACTTGCAGGGCACTATTGAGCTGCAGTACTAGTCGGGCATCAATATCACCTTGTTCCCTCTTAGCGAAGCGTCCAGAGAACCGCAAAAACAATACTACCATCATTCATGGTACGAATACCTGCTCCCACATCTCACGTTGCCAAGCTTGGCAAATCATTAGAGTGTATTCGCTATGGGATGTCCTAAAACATGGAGTGTCTTTAAGCCTATTAGAGCCTAAATGCGTAGGATACCCCCGTTTCAAGCCACCCTCCTGCCGTATTTCCCGTGGTGAATACACTCTGTTACATTCGGAAGGTATTGTCTGTATTATTCTAGCGTCGCCAGAAGTACCAACCACTGATCGCTTCTGATTTCATATCAGCGTTAGCGCCGGACATGAAATGCTGCTGGGCGCGACCCCTGGCCCAGTCTAGCGATGGATGAACAACCCAGCGCGTAGTCAATATACGTAGGTAGCTTTCGCAATACCTAAGTATATTTGAACAATCGAGTAGCGTTTCGCAATAACTCTAAGTTCTTAAATCTGACTAAGCAGGATGGTCTGGTTTGACGATGTAAAAGTTAGATGATATTTGAGCGACAAGCGACGCTCCTTATATACTACAGGGCTTGGGCATCGGGTATCTACCGACTACGCTCTTAATAAGCCAGCAGCGCCTCGTCGACTCTTACTGAGTCAATCCTCAAGCTTGAACACAGCCCGCGGGTCCGAGCCGCCATGGAACATATGATAGATTAATCTTCATAGGGCGTCGAATGCACTCTAACCTTCGGTCTTCGGTGCAAGGCCATTAACGCCACCCGAACCACGTGCTCATATCCCAATTCAGAAGGCTCAGTTCCTAAAGAAGACAGACTACGAGCCGTCGCGCAGTAGCCATGCCAAATGATGGAATCTAGCTGCGTACAGATATAAATAAGTGGTTACACAACAAGTGCGTCCAGCTCCAGCATGTAAATGGCTGCCTACATCCACCACTGCACTTCAAAAGGCTCAGGACCTGATCAGCTATATACAGCACATATGGAACCATAGTACTAAGTTGAAACACACCAGAATAGCCCGGGCTGGCATGAGTACAGTTGCGATTTGTGTCACATCATGCATGTGATGTAGCTTATCATATTATTTGAAGCCTCTTTACTTCCATAGCAAATGTAGCGCAGCGGGTATGCGCTGCGTGCAATCTAAGATGTCATCTTCGACCTCGGCCGATTGCGGTCAGCACTCTGGACATTGTCGGTTCGATTGTGAGCGGGAGCATGCTATTTTTGACCCATTATTAGGCCGTGATTGAAGCCCAGGCTCGGCTTTGGGCCCTTATGTAATGGGTTTATAATTGGATCACAATCAGGATGGGAAGGCGATTGCAATCTGATTAGAATAATTTCTTGTTTGTCAGAATTAGATTGTAATGCAGCCGGCCTCTTAGATTACAATTGCATTATTATCCAATCACATTGGATTATAATTGAGGTAAGTTTTTTCCGACACAACTGACGGATCAGACCTCCATTAGTATTATCCAGGGTCCTACTTATTGCCGTCCTTCTCGCAAGCCACACCCACAGCGGGAAGACTGGACGTCATCGGCGCAAGGTATTCTACAGTCAGTACGTTGGCGGCATTCTATCCGGCGACCCGCTACCTTTGTTCTTAAATATGTTAAGAACTTGCGAGACCAGCGGACTTAAGGACAGCCTACAATGACCGTTGTTATGTTGGTTGTCGTCACGCCACACGTACTTGTTCGGCTCTAGCCTAGACGGTAGACAATACTAGCAAGCGTGTCCTAGTACGACGGCTAGTCCGTCGTACGAGGATGGTCAGCGAGCGGGCTGAAACATATTGAACCTCGACTGCGCCCTCAGATCGAGATACGATCAGTTCACAGTGGCTGTGTAGGCGATGATCGGGATGCACAAAAGTCGGCCGTGTGTACTGGGCCGATGCAGCATCAGTAGTACTCTTCTCACCATGTCCTTCGTCTGACATAACATGCTGAATAATCTGTTCGTTGAACCCAGTCTGGAACCACCGCGACTGTGGTTGCTGTCGGAGCAGGCCTCAGACTCAGCTGCATTGCGTCAGACCAAGGTTCCGACGCCATAAGTACATCAGGAAATATCACGGTGCACCTCCAGTTCTTGCTTTTGATCTTTCATCATGTCTCAACTCAAGCCGAAAAATCTGCAAGGAAAAGTGGCTCTCATCACCGGGGGCAGCCGTGGTACGGGCAGACAGATCGCGCTCGAGTTGGCCGCGCTCGGCACATCCGTGGTGATCAACTACGCGAAGAACGCAGGACCCGCTGAAGAGGTCGTCAAAGAAGGGGAGTCATTGGGTGCGAAGGCGGTCGCGATACAGGCGGACGTATCCAACCCTGAGGATGTCGAGCAGTTGTTCACAAAAGCGGTGGGGGCGATGGGGAAGCTTGACGTTGTGATGTCGAACTCGCCCCTTAGTAGGAAGTACCAAGACACAAAGGGCATATATACTTTAGCAGACTTTACAATGAGCCTAGTTGAGAGAAACCGGTCCACATAGCATTCAATTCTTCATCCACGAAATTCAGGTTATTCAGCACAGGTATATGCCGATACTCCAAGGCAGCACCCCATAGCTAATTTTGGAGGGGCTGGAGGGTGACGGAGGAGGCAGGCTTTGCAGCTTTACTGGAGGCTTTCACTAGTCAAGAACTCGCTTCAGAAATTCGGAATGACATGTGATGCAGCATCCAGACGTACTCTGCGCCATCACCACTCTCATTTGCTGGAGAACAGCCTTATCAACGTGTCCTAGTGCAGTGTGGACGACAAGATTAGCCTGGTTTTGCGGCATTATCTCTTCCCCTTCGTCTGCAGTCCACACGAAGCAGGGCTTGAAGGACATGATGGGCGTCTGAACGGATGTGTCATCATTCGTCTCAATCAGCATGGTGCCGGTGCCAGTCTTAGGATTGTGAGGCACAGTAACAGCCGATCGGTTCTTAAGTTTCAGCGGGCCCCAATGCTCATGGATCATCTACTCATACAGGTCAATGACAAAACGGACATGGATCGAAAGGGAAGAACCAACATTGCGACGCGGCCCCACGCCTTTGCGGGGGACTGATACCGAGCACCGAGGCACGGTGCAAGCACTGGATTACCGGCAAGCGAGAGGCCAACCACTAGGCATGGTCGCACTTTGTTTGCTGGATTGCCCGTCCATGAACCCGACGAAACCGCAAAGGCTTTGCGAGTGGGCTTGTACAAGACGAATTTCCCGAGCAGATTGCTAGCCATAAAAGTGATCCTCAAAGGTTGGAATGGATGATTGTTGGTGCTCAACGTGCTCCTATCGCAACCTTTATATACCCTGTCGTGGTTGCATCTCCCAAGTCCGGTCAAAACTGAGGCAGAGGTGGTCAGATCGAGAAGAATGGAAGGACAGTTGAGAACAATAGCCGGAGGGGCTGTAGTAGAGACTGTGAGCGGTGACATTAGGACATCTCGGGAGGCTCGGACTTGCTGTCAGCATCCGTGTTGCGGTCTGTCTAAAACGATTAGTTTGTGAAATGGAAGAACGGCTGCAGACAACAAGAAAGCACACAGAGAGGTGCCGGGCCCATTGTATAGGGACGGCGAGCGCCGACTTCAGAAAACATCAAGAAATTTGGCATCGCTTCCAGTGCACATAGCAAGGTTTGTAGAAGGAAATCAAGCTGCCAAAAATGAAAGTGAGTGATGACGACAAGGAAAAGCGGGAATGAGTCTCACTAGCGGCGGTGAGCGACGACTTCCCAGCACATCGGGGGATTCGGATCGCTTTCAGGTCGCGTATCCTCGTTCGTCTAATGCAGTCAAGTCACGAAAATGGAAGAAAGGGCGAAGGTAATAAGAGGTGAACCAGGACGTTTCAGGGCATCTTGTCTTAACTGCGCTGAACGGCGACTCCACGGTATACCGGGCAATTCGGCGTTTCCATCAAAGTCTGCTCCGTGCTTTACGCGGCAGATAGTCTCTGAGCCGCTAAACCAGATACTGTTTCGTTCCCGTCCTGGCGTAAGGAACTTAATCCAATAAGGCGCGAAAACCGCATGATCCATGGTAGTACTTAGGATAAATGGACAGCCATCAACATGTCGATGGTGACGCGTAGGATGGTAGCTGCACGTCCGTATCAACAACGTAAAGGGTGTGTTCTGAAGCTGCTCACACTACTACAGAGAGTTGAGAGCCCGAACTGTTAGTCGTCGATAAAGAACTGCTGGGGTCCGTAGTTTGGCAGGGTTGTTCATCCATCGCTAGACTGGGCCAGGGGTCGCGCCCAGCAGCATTTCATGTCCGGCGCTAACGCTGATATGAAATCAGAAGCGATCAGTGGTTGGTACTTCTGGCGACGCTAGAATAATACAGACAATACCTTCCGAATGTAACAGAGTGTATTCACCACGGGAAATACGGCAGGAGGGTGGCTTGAAACGGGGGTATCCTACGCATTTAGGCTCTAATAGGCTTAAAGACACTCCATGTTTTAGGACATCCCATAGCGAATACACTCTAATGATTTGCCAAGCTTGGCAACGTGAGATGTGGGAGCAGGTATTCGTACCATGAATGATGGTAGTATTGTTTTTGCGGTTCTCTGGACGCTTCGCTAAGAGGGAACAAGGTGATATTGATGCCCGACTAGTACTGCAGCTCAATAGTGCCCTGCAAGTTTGGTTTTCGCATGTAGCATAATGCTCGAGGCCAGTCGAGGTGCGTGGAAGCATCCGAGAACGCCGCTCTCCAGTACTCAGCTTCTCGGCGCTACCGGGCATGGCTTCTCGTATAATAAGGACCAGCCACGCCGTTCACAAATCCGCCGCATCCACCATAATGCTACACAGCTTTGTCGCAGCAAAACTCTTGCCTCGTCTACCAGTATGGGCTTCCTATGGTCAGCGTGTGGCCACTTCGCTAGTTACAACGCCCTTCTTAGCGCTTCACCTCTACGAGACTGCGTCGGACCCGTTGGCTGCTCAAGCATTCCCAAATCTATTCATTATATCCCGCGAGAAGCCAGACTTGCCCGGTAACCAATATTTTGCCCTTAATCAATCCAAAGCGGAAGCTCAAGCAGAGATTTTGACGGTTGTGCCACCGCTTCCATTTCGACATCCGCTGTATCTCTCTGTCACGCCTCGCATACGCGGCGATTTCTCGTACTCGGAGACTTACGAGTTGCTGGGCAAAATGGGAACATATCAACTGGAGCAGTCGAGTCTCGACCGTCTCATGGCAGCCATTGCAGAAGCAGGTCCCTCCATTCCTGGTATCCGAGAAACGGGGGGCGACGACGAACCTGCACCAGACTGGGATACATTGAGTGGGGAATCGCCACGGGAAGCACCAGGGGTCCTAGAGATGCGCCGCTACGTTCCCCTCTCCTTCGATCTTGTCTCGTTCAGTGAGCTTTCGGACAATTTCGACATGTCAGTACTCAAAGAAACAGCTTTGTACCGACAGTAAGCCCCAGGTTCCTATGTCTTGTGCTCTCGGTGACACATCTTAGGTTATATCTTGATTACACATGGGAAGGATGCGGCTCCATCATGGCATATATCAAGACTATGCGGGAGGTCGGTGGTTTCGCCTAAGTTGGATCAAACAGCGACTGACTTTCTGGGCAGGCTCTTCCTCCATTGATAGCTTCAGGAAGGGTGCTGAGATATCCGTCTATGCTGGAAAATCCAGATCGGGTGTGTGACCCCGGCGTCGAGTCTCTGAGGCCCTCCGTCCATCATTTGCTATCAATTCCCATCCCACACGACGGAGACCCTGCGAGTAATGTTTCGGAGGAAGATGAGATAGCAGATGATTTTAAAGAGGATGATCCGCTAAACGCGATCGTCCTGGAGGAGGCCATTGCTGTGCCCGCGATCCCTGCGAAAGAGGTCACGGTGATAGCGCTTGACTGTAATGCCCTTATTGTAAGCATCTATTCTGTCTTCGCAGTGTTGTATGGTTCTGAGAGCGCTCTAGGATACCGATAGGCCCTTGCAAGAGGCACTGGTAGCCATTTTCCCTCCCTCCACACACCATTTCACAGCGGAGGAACTGCTATACCTCTACGTCGAATACGAGGCTCTTCTGCGGGCCGAAGGTCTTGAAGGGCCTGCTCTTGTCATCCAGAGAGTCGCGCGATATCTTGGCATAATTGTGGCCGAGTCCAAGATTCAGGCGTCACTGCACCTCATTGAGGAAACCAGGATCTACGAAGACGTACCGTCCGTCATCTCGTTGCTCGTTGATAGTGGCTATATGATTTTCGCCTTACCGGGCCTTAGGTCTCGCGAGATTGTCGAAAAGATTCCTGGGATCTCCTTTGCGTTTTGCGATGCATGTGCGGACGAGTCATCCTTAACTTGGAGTGAGGTACTCGACTTCGTCAGACGGTCTCGGCCCAGTGTATCAGCCAATCAGATCCTAGTAGCAACATCCAATTTGCAAGGATTCGCGGAACCTGCTGGTCAGGCGGGACACCCCACCGCCTTCATCAAGCCACCGGGAACCAGAAGCGCTAACCTGTCACTACCCAATGTTTCACCCACCTACTCTTTGAGCTCCTGGGGGGACTTGATTATGGTGTTACGGGACCCAGACTCCGTACCGCCTGCACCAGTACCGAACCTGCATCCACCCTATACACCCGATTGCCCCCCTTTCAGGATTCACGGATGTTATCAGCTCACTCGTTTGATCGGTTCCGGGTCCTACGGTACGCCTACATGAGACTGTTCTTCTCCGTTTGCTTATATACCTGTCGTGCAGCGGATGTGTGGAATGGCGTCCAAATGGATACCGGAGCCGAGGTGGCTGTCAAATTCGAGCCCATACACCCGGATGTGCGAGAGAGTCTGCCGTACGAATCTGCCATATATGCACAACTCGAGGGAGTGACAGGTATCCCAAGAATTCATTGGTCAGGTCCAGAGCACGGCGCATACGTCCTTGTGATGGACAAGCTTGGACCGAACGTCGAAGAACTGCGTCGGTTTTGCAGAGGAGCGCTGTCTTTAAGGACAGTTCTCATGCTCGGGGAGCAAATGGTTAGTCATGAAACCTCCTCGTCTTCGATGAACCCAGACTAATATGCGATACAGCTCACGATAATTGAAGAGGTGCATGCTCGCGGAATAATTGTTCGTGACATCAAGCCCGAGAACTTTGCGATGGGTTTAGTGGAAGAGTACAAATGCCTCCATCTGTTAGATCTGGGCCTTGGTAAACTTTACCTTGATCCGACGACAGGGAAACACATGCCTTTTCGCGAGGGCAGGGGAGGCATCGGCACACCGCGTTATGCGAGCCACAACGTTCATTTCGGCTTGGGTGAATAATTTTGATGTGCATTCGAGATGCTGCGCTTACCATACATTCTTAGAACCCAGTCGACGAGATGACGTCGAGGCAATCGGCATCCTTCTACTCTACTTGTGCCATGGCCGCCTTCCTTGGCAAGGCATCGTCGCACCGGACATACCCTCCAAACTCCTGCGAATAGGGGAGATGAAGCGAGGTAAACCTTTCGCAGACCTGCTCACCAAGTCGCCGGCTTTCTTCGACCCGTTTTTCAAACATTGTCGGTCGCTGGACTTCGACACGCAGCCAGACTATGCATATCTGAGGAACCTTCTCCGACGAACAATGAAAGACCATGGGTGGGAGTATGACTGGGAGTATGATTGGTGGTCGCCCGGAGAACGTGGCACGCTCCTGCCGAACGAGTATAAGCTTGATATGGGCCTCGTCCAACCAGTTCGACATCGCCAGGATGTTTTATGAGGTCGTCCCTCGCATCCAAATCCGTTGATGCCTCATGGGTCGCCGCGCTAGACCGTATCTCCTACGATGAATACTCACCCGTTGGTCTTTCGGAGCACATGTATGTCTGGCTTCTCGCGCGAGATAATGAATAGATGAATATTTAGTCACTCCCCAAGTGGAACCAAATTAACATAGAAGATCGCAGAGTTGTATGAATATGAAGTGGCATCATGATGTGATACTAGTGGCCGTCCTGATACAATCATGTTACGAGAAGTCCTCGCCGGTGACGTCGGGTTGGTGCTTGCCTGACAAAATAATATTCGCGTTATCCCCGGATCCCCAATTATTGCAACCCAAGCGCAGAACCCATGGCTGAGCGCTGAGCGCCGAATACTATTCAACTCCAGTCAAGCTGCTGTACAATGTCCTACATACAACAAGAACAGCACATCCATCGACAGTAAGTTGCGATCGTGACAACAAACATATGATATTGCAAGCCTGGAGTCTGTCATTGATATCCATTTTACCCTCTCGTGAAGTACGCCTTAGCACCGTGAGTCGTCAACTCGCCCTTAGCCTGCAGCGAATATGTAGATCAGCGAAATGGGGCTGCAGAGGTACCAAATTGGCCACACACCTTGTCCAAACTATGGCCTGCCGCCTTGCCGTGCGCCCAAATCTGTATCAGAAGATACCATTTTAGCTCACCGATTGCTTGAAGACAAGAGCAGAACGTACGAGACGGAAAAACCATAGGTTACCGAAGCCCTCGATAACCCATCCTGCTGAAGCGATGGTGCCCAGCACGCCTCCCGCTATGCCTACGCCGCCATGAGCGTACATCCTGATTGTTTGGATGATACCCGCAGAGCCAGTGCTGGAATAAACAGATACGTAAGTGCCCCCACGCGACCCTGTAAACAAGCCTTACCCTGGAATACCGACTGCCCTGAAAATAGGTTAGTTACAGGAACCCGGCCATTACGTCCAGCGCTTACATGTACAAGCTGAACAGGATGTGCCAACCGCAGAAGAAGAAATACAAATCTAGAGTTCGAGAAGCGTCAATGAGTGTCAGCACCCCTCCTAGACGACGGACTACTCACAGTAATACAGCGCCTGCTCCTGGAAACGGGTCGCGGGTCAATCCTGGAATTCCATACGCTTCCTCAGGTGCTTACTTTCATGTAGCCATTGTATATTGGCCTGATAAAAATCAGGATCGGATCATACGTCCTATACTAACACTTACCTATACCACGTCAAGAATGCGAGGCCCCCGATGACCACGATATACCTAGCGATGCAAAAATCAAACATCCCTCTTACACTTATTCGACGCAAAGTAACACTCACATAAGGCTCACAAGCAAGTCCCTCACCCCGTCTCCTGTGCCAGTAACGGTGGCAAATATACAAGCAATCATGTTGACCAGCAGGGTAGCCATCAGCAGCAGCCACAGCCGAAATAAATCGGTAATGAGCGGTCGTGAAGCCTCTGGTATTTCATCCTGTATTGAGTGGTAAACCAAAGGATAGACTGTCAAAGGGATGGGCCACCTGGGGGATGAGTCGAGTCCAGAGTCACATTACAAGGAAGCGCTCACATGGAGGGAAGTTGTTGCGCCCATGGGTCCTGATATGCTCGGCTCTCTGATTCAACTCCTGCTCTCGTCTCTGCAGCTCTTGCTCTCGTTGCTGGAGCTCTTGCATACGCGTGCCATACTGGTTCGACTGGGCATGGGTTTCGGTAGGATCCTCAAAGGGATTTTGTTCGAGAGAATGCGTGGAGGCGAAGGGATTTTCAGTCAACTCCGCTATTCCACTGAGTGTAAATCTGGCCGCAAGTATTGACAGAGAATTTGTAATCGCTCACCCATATTGGCACGGAGGAATAACTAGGCGTGCAGTCGTGACGCGCAGTGCAGAGCAGTTGCTGTGGCTGCGGGACATCGTGTAATTCGGATCTGTGCTTTAGGAGTTTGCCGAAATGACTTCCAGGTGGCGGACGGCGACTTGCGGAACCCTCATCCATTATCCATATCATGGCCTCCTGCCTCCGAGCCGGCAGGCGGACTCTCGCCGCCTGGTAGCACATTCATAGCCATAGATCATGCGCTAAAGCGTTTATGAACGTCCGCCTCGGGCTCCATCAAAAGTGCGCTTCGTTCAGGCAGCATGGAATGCTTGACAGAGTTCCTCGGGCTCGCCCGTCTCTGACACCTCTTCGGTACGCATGTCTACGTCTTTTGCGAGACCTATATTGCTTTCGGTGACACTAATAAACTGTCCAGTCAAGTGATGTCGCTGAGCTCGCACGCATGCACGTTCCATCGATCTATATGCACTCGGTATCCTAGGGCGCAAATTCCTGGGGGTCGTCGCAACGATCGAGACGTCCAGACGAATTGCATTATCCGACGACATCAACCGTACCCGTCCCAGTAAAACGGTTGTAGATCAGGCCGAAGTTTCTCGGTTGCCCCGCTGGTGCTATGGACGCCGTCAATATCGACATGGCTCTTGCTATAATCGCCTCCTTCTCGAAACGCCCTTCATGTCCTTGGCTCTCACTTAGACTTGCAGCTTGACTGCCAGTCCCGCCTGCAATGGTTGGGTCTGCATATCGGGACAGCTCAGATTATCTTACAACCGGGAAAGCGGCCACTAACAACCTTTACTACCGGCCACGGATCGTACCGACGCGCGCGCGGTGATGACTTCAGCTCACGCACCAACCCGCAGACTGAGAGAGACTGAGCCAAGACTTCATGGGATCGGAGAAAGGTATGTGAGCCCAGTCTATTCCATCATAGACAGGGGCCGATGCGCAGTTCTGCTGCGGAATGCCCTCGGGCAGCAACTGAGGAACAGACTGATTAGAGTTGACCGGAGTGGGCCAGACCGTTGCACTCGGGCAAGCACGTTGGTACCTCCACAAAGGCAGTGCTGATGAAGTGTCGAGTCTGATGGTGCGGAATGAGGTGATGCAGCATGGGAGAAGGGCTATATTTACGCTCAAGACCGCAGCTACAGCAACGAACGAGCGGCGGTGACAATTGCTGAAGCGCTGACAGGGGAATCACGACGGATTTCAACAAACAACAAATTGGTGTTATTCGGAGTACTTTCCGCAGGATTCGCTGGTTTCCAGCGGGCCCGCGGATGCAGGGCGGATTGCCCGCGGATCGGTAGAGGTAGCTCTGTAGTAGTGAAGCACAATGCCTGAAGCAACGACGAGATAAGGGGCCTGTCAACGAGTTAGAGACCGGACAGTATTGATTCGAAGGAGTTGAGGACGGGAATGCGATTGCCCTGGTGGGTGGAAGAAACAGGGAATCCGCAGTTGCCTTTAGGACGGAAAATGGCCAAGGACGTCGAGAAAGGAACAATACTTTCTATTTGTTTTCGGGGTGGTGACGCCGGCCGTGGGAACGTGCCTACAAACCGCCGGCGCTCTTAAAACGGGGCACGGCATCCGGACACACTTCATCTCTTACCTCCTCCTCCCTGCTCACGCACCCTTTCCTTGCGTTCCTTGGTCGGTGAGTTTCCTCGGCTTCTGTTCGAGCAGTCTAACGTAGTTTGACATGTGCTGACCCTGATTTCCTCTTCAGCATCTTTGCTGCTTTGCAGTCATTCTCTTAAATAGCACTCTCTCTTGGCCTGTTTCTCAAGCCTTCGTTCGCTACCTACAAACCCAAGGCTCTCTCTTTACACCCAAATAGACAACCATGTTCAAGCTCCTTGCCTCCGCCTCTGTCGCTTTCGTCGCCGTCTCCGGTGTCGCCGGTTACCTTGTTCCTCGCCGTGACGCTCCCGCAGGTTGGGCGACAGACTACCTCGAGCCCTACCAGACGTACCACACCCGGTACCTTGCTCTTGGTTGCCAGTCCCAGCACGGCAAGGCCTTCTTCGACGAGTGCTGCCACCCCCTTCTTGTGAGTTAACCTTTTTGATTTGATCGTAACAACCATCAGGTAACTGATGTTATATTCTTAGGCCAACGAAAGTCTATCATCCCGTCCGGCGGAATGCACTCCCTCTGCATCCGCCAGCTCGTCTGCGAGCGCTGCCGAGCCGACTTCCACCGTCGCAACGCCCGGTGATGACGATGATGACGACTGCGACGATGAGAGCTCCTCGGCCGCCCCTTCGTCTACTGCTGCCCCGGCTTCCTCCTCTTCATCCGCTCAGAGCTCCGCGACTTCTGCGCCAGTGAACGTTGCTCCTGCTGCGCCAGTGAACGTTGCCCCTGCTCCGGTTGTCTCCTCTTCATCCGCCGCCCCCTCCCCCTCATCCACTAAGGCCTCGCCTACCCCCAAGGCTACCCCGTCTTCGACGCACTCGTCGGCTCCCGCCGCGACTTCTGCTGCTTCCTCTTCCAGTGGTTTGATCACTGGTGGATTGTAAGATAGTTTCCGCTCCTTTCTCGGAAATTAGGCTGACTGCTGGCCCCAGTGCCACTTTCTTCTACCAGAACGGCGTTGCCGGTGCTTGCGGTACCGTGCACTCCGACAATGACTTGATTGCTGCCATTGACCAGGACCGGTATGGCAACTCCGGTGTTCAGTCGTCTCTGTGCGGTAAGAAGGTCCAGATCACCAACCCTGCCAACGGCAAGTCCGTCACGGTCACCATTGCCGATGACTGCCCCACTTGCAAAAACTCCGACTCCATTGATCTGTCGTACGGTGCCTTCACCTCGATCGCCACGGAGGCCGAGGGTATGGTAAACAGTTAGTCTCATTTTCTCTGCCGTTCTGCCCTTGCCCCTTATACTGATCGATCCCGCGTATAGTCGACTGGAAATTCATCAACTAAATCCGATCACCGTCGCTTTGATTCTTGTGCATGCATTGACTGCTGTTGCTTGTTTGTTGAATTCGGGGCCGGACTCCGCTTGGGTGTCTGGTGGCGTCGACGTAACGGCAGTGAAGATCATCTGAACGAGATTAACGACCCTGGTGGCGGGAAACTCCTCTCCATGATTGAAAATTCGCTGTGTCTACGCCCTTTGACGCCTTTTACTCTTCTGCACTGCGTTGTGGTGTTTTCTTTTCTCTTTCTTGGGCTCCAGTCCTTTTTATTTCTATGTATATGCACGCATTTTAGTCCTTATTGTTGTAGCTAGCTAAACTTTACGGACTCTGGCAATGTGATCATGCGTAGGAGGAATGTATATACCCAGACAGAACCTCGTGAGTACTGGTGTGTAGGAAGTCTCAAAAGAAATAAGGTTGTTCTCGGCGATCATTGTGAACTCGGCAACCTAGAAGAATACCGACGGTTAACTGGAGACCTCGCTTGCTCCTCGCCGTCATACATGCAGCAAGGCGCTCAGAAGATCCTTGTCGTCGGGGGCAATGGTTTCATAGGTATGGTCTATGTGATACGGCGTGCCGTTTGGTATCTGAATATGGACGATCTTAAGGTTCCGCGGTCTGCAAGGCAGCGTTGGCCCGCGGTATGCAAGTGACAAGCATAAGGCATGTAATGAACGTCGTTCATTTCTAAGTATGACTGACTATTTGCACCTTATAGCTCGTCTGGAAGACCATATAGGACTCCTAAGGGTCACACTCCGGCTTGGGCATCCAAAGTGCAGATTCCACGCTGTGTTCATTCTCGCTTGTCTCCCTGCTGACGTGCCCTCTGCCCTTCATTCATCTAGGTACTGGCAGAAGGGTAATGCACTAAAGCCAGATACGTATGCGCACATCCTGCCAGGCGTGACAGCGGTCGTGCATACTCTGGGAACGTTGCTGGAGGACGGGTCGTACAAGACTGCTGTGAGGGAGGGAGACGTTTTGGGCCTGGCTAGTAGTTTCATTAAGAGCCTTGGTGGGCGGAATCCGTTGGAGAGCGGGCAGCATAGGCCTGGCAGTTACGAGACGTTGAACCGTGATGCCGGTATGTCTTGCGTGCTCCTGTTGATAAGTTAGACCATAGCTAATCTTTGCGTAGCGTTCCAGGTCTGCGACGCTTTCTTGTCATCAAAATCGGAGATAAAGCTGGAAGTTCCACGCGCTTTCGTGTACCTGTCCGCGGAGGACGTTCTGCGTCCATGGGTTCCGTCTAGATACATCGAGACGAAGCGTGAAGCCGAGCTAGGTATTGAGCGGATGATCGCCACCAGACCTGATGTCAGAGCGGTCTATATCCGACCAAGTAGGTTCCTCCGCGGCATTGTATTTATGTCTCTTACTCGCATTTATAGGTCTCGTATACCACGCTCATCTGCGCCCATTGATCTCCCCTCTCGCTGCTCTCCTAGATTTATCCGCCACCATCCACGCCAAGGTCCCACCGACACTTCCGACGCCCTCCATGATCCTCCGTGCAGTCGCGCCCCTCCTCCCTCAACCCACACCTGCCCCATCGGGTGTCGCACCTTCCTCCCTTGATTCCATTGCCAACGCGATGACCATACCTCCGATCCACGTCGAGCATGTAGCTGAAGCTACTGTCATTGCTGCTGATAATGCCCGTATCGATATCCGGGGTCCATACGGTGTCGAAAAGATGCGACAGCTAATTGGATGGTCGCAGAAAGGCCAAGAGCCTGCGCCTCTCGAGCAGCATACATAAACATTGTATTAGAAGTATCGTAGACATCTTGAGCAACATTAATGTGGCGGAGGATTGCGGCCGTCTCCTAACTATTCTAAGGCACGCCTTTTGCACAGCCTCTACTGACGCCGGAGCCCCACCTAAGCTCGGCGCGCAAGCCCGGAAGACGTCAACTGGATGGCCGACCGTCAAGTGATCCATTGGGCTCCTCCTGCCCTTTGGTAGTTCTCTCTTCGTCTCCGTCGACGTCGTTCTGAGCTGCTCGAGCTGACTGCCGACGTTGACGACCTCGGAGGGACGGAGGTGAGACAAGCGGCCGTCTAGACCCGTCTAATTCCGCGATGAACTGACTCGGTGATTTCGCAGTAGTCCGACAGATAAAACATTTGAAAAGATCGCACTATAAGTGCAAAAAACAGGATAAACAGACACCCTTCTCCTGCCGGCCCTATGTCTTCCCTGTGCCGTCGCTCGCTATGCACTGCTCCAGTCTCTGCCGTCGCCGGACCCTCTATGAGGCGTCCGATCGCCTACAAGACCCAATCGCGGCGGTTCAGTAACTCAGCAGCATCGCATAAGGCGCTCCCCTTCACTCTCAACAACCTTAGTTCGACGGTAGAACAACCGCAAGCCGCTGAACATGGGGATGGGCTACTTCGGATGCTGATCTTTGGGAAGCCAGGAGCTGGCAAGGGCACCCTGTCGGGGCGTTTAGTCAAGAAGTATGATATTACCTCCTTGTCCGGTGGAGACCTACTGCGGCATGAGATCTCTGAAAGGTGGGGATCGTGTCCTTGCGATAGCTGTCCCTCAGTTTAATTCTCGTCGTGTAGGACCGAAATCGGGAAGGTTGCAGAGAGTATCATGGCAAATGGCGACCTTGTGCCGGATGATCTTGTGCTGAAGATAATCTCATCTAAACTAGATCAGATCCGTAATAAAGTATGTTTTCTGGCACTATCTGGTGATCCTCTATGGATATCCTTGCCCCCAGCACTGGATATTAGATGGATTCCCTAGGACTCTGGCTCAGGGCGAAATGCTAGACAGGCACTTGAAGTGAGTACCCCTTTCGTCACCGTAATCGACCGTTCTGAGCGTATATGCGTTGTAGAGCGCGCGCGACACCGCTTTCCTTGGTTATTAATCTTGATGTGCCCGACGAGGTCATACTCAGTCGGATCTCAGACCGATGGATCCATCTCCCATCGGGTCGGATCTACAACATGTCTTACAATCCGCCCAAGGTGGATGGCCGAGACGATGTGACGGGTGAACCTCTGACAAGGCGACCTGACGATAATCCCGTGAGTTTCTCGGATATTGAACACTTTCAAACCACTTAACCAAACACTTCGCCGCAGGAAATCTGTGCTCGGCGCCTGAAGCAGTTCTACGCTTCCACTTCGCCGTTGCTGGAATATTATGCCTCGAGACCCGCGAGCGTCACAAAACTCGTTACTCTCAGAGGAGAGACATCGGATGAGATATGGCCTCAGCTCGAGAGCGTCGTCAAAGGGACATTATCTTCTCTCAGGGAACGAGCTGAAGCCAAGGAAGAGAAGAAGAGGCATAGTCTAGCTGATGCCACCCGCGCCAGCGAAGAACGAAAGAGGCCGTCAGAGAGTATCGGCAAGGCCAAACTCGCTGCATGACTCTCCCTGCTCAACTAGATGCTAACCGGTGATCGCTATTCTTTCGCATTCTTCTTGCTTATCCTGATTTGTTCCTATGGTACAACTGATCTGTCTGCCTGTCCCGACTGTTGTCTTGTAGTGAAAGCTTATGCTAAGCTTCGTATTTTCGACCCCTTGTAGCAATACTTTTGGCATGTACCCAACTTTGAATTGCCGATATGCGTTTATGCTATGTCCCATACCATCGAACAAGATACTCCCCGTCGGTGGACCATACCCTCGAACGGGCCGCTACCGTCATTATTGCAGAGCATACCTGAGTAACAGAGTTAGGAAAGGGGAAATCTTCGTGGTCTGCCGCGCAACTGACATTTTCACTACATAGAGGCCGGCTGGGAAGCCCTCCTGTACTTGTTCATGCACGACCCTGAGCCCAGCGTCTCGGAACACCTGCTTGAAGGCCATATCCGATCTGGATCATAGAGCGCGAGATTGAATGCGTTCACATTATTAGTGTCAATCTCCCATCTTTCCACGACAGCGGAGCCAAAATCGTACTAACCTTGTTATACTGGAGTCTTCTTCGTCGAAGTGGCTCCGTGGTCCGCCGTCTGGAGTGTCGGAACACGTGTTCTCCTTCACAATAATAAAGCCGTTCGTCGGGTTCCGAAGGGCGGGTTGGCAGCGCCTCAAGAAGGATACCAGATCTGGGTCGGACAGGTGACCCAAGCACCACTGGCACCAAATCACGTCGAAACCCGAGTCCATATCTTCAGGGATGGCCGCCGGCTGGTTCTCGGAGTCATCATTGGATGTATTTTGGTAGCCTACCCGCCCAAGGTATTTGCCTGATCTTCGAGGGTGAGAAGGGTCCAACGACTGGAGCGTGGCTTGAATGAAAGTAACGCTCTTCGTCTTCTCCTTGATGCCTCTCCAGGGTGTGAAGGGATCTGCGTCTTCTGCCGATTCGAGGGTGTCATTTTCAGAGCGGCGTCCTCGCGCCACCGCTTCGAGGATGAAGCTCTCGACCGGCTCAGCAAGGACAACATCCGAAAATAGGTGAAGTAAAACATCAGATGTCACTCGACCCACGCCCGCACCGACATCTAACGCCCGTGTACGCCGATCGATTGCAGGCTTACACAGTGGTTGGACAGCAGACGGAACAGTGCTGATTTCCGGCAGTAAATAAAGAGTGAACTGGCGAGATCCCAGAGCGTCTATCCTTGGCAGGCTCTTCGTGAAGCATCAGTAACGCTCAGTAATATCAGGGTACAAGGATAATGTACCCCAGTGCCAAAACCACCTGCAAAATGTGATATATATCAGCGCAGTGAAGTTTGTTTTGAGCTGTGGGCAATCCCTGCACCGGCCTCACCTAAAACCCCATCATAATCCGCGGACTGACTGCTCCAGTAATTGATGCCAGCGACGACATCTGGTTCTCCTTGTTCAAACATATTTGTAGGAATTCGGAGTCCTTGTGCTCTTTGTAAAAAAGAATCGTGCTGAAGGTTGTTGAAACTCGAGCGGCTGAATGCGGAAACGCGTACGGTTCGGTGCTTGCCGTGCGGTGATTGGCTGCTTGGGCGCATCGCTGACCCTAGCGATCTATTACTGTCTGGACTCTGGACAGCCCCCTTTGCTTTGTGAGATTGTAGGAATACTTCTAGGTCATATCGACTTGCGTGGCCGCCTCTGTCGATCATTACTCCTCCTCCGTTTCTGCCTTAGAACTTGAAATGCATCCAGTTCATCCGCTCTTAGCCCATAATTCTCATAGGAACGACGCCCTTATCCGCGCTCAGTAAAGTTATGGTGATACAGTGCTTCTCTTCTTCCTCCGTGTTGCAGTGGCTGAGTGAAGTAGCACACAGATTGCCTTCTTAGTATCGATCATCGTCGGTTCTCCTTTCTGACGAGTGACAGTCTCATTCATTTGGTGAGTACTAGAAGATAGATTCCTTATATCGACTGTAATAAGAAGAGTTTGAAGTTCGCGAGTCGCAAGTACTCCAGCAATGCTAGCCGATCGAGGAAAACATCGGCTCTATATTGTACTCCAGTATCGCGGCGCTGGGCCTCCGGGCTACCATATAGCCTTACTCCTCGCACCAAAGAATGAGACGGCAGGTCCGGATACAAGGGAGGCTCACCGGTTCCACGTCACCAACTCGTTCTCCCCTGGTGCAGTGATCGGAAGCGATGGGAAGCCGCTGTGGCGTTACGAACATGAGCCGGTTAACACCATTCGGGTGGAGAATATCGTTGCCAGGGTCCTAATAGCCAAGCTTCCATCGTCTACCACACTTCCGGACTGCGCTGCGGATATATCTCAGATGCTTGAGGGCGTCCCCCTTGTCCAAGAAGACGGTTCTTGGAGGTGTCACCATTGGGCCTGGCAGGCAATGCACTCACTGAAGGTCAGGGGCGGTAACTGGAGCACTATCCCAGATGTCGTGGCTGGCGGTGAAGTAGAGGCTAAGATGAACAAAGCAGGAGATGAAGGAACGAAGAAACGGTTTGGCGCGGGTTACATACCAATCAGCATGCCTAGTCAGATCCACACGATCGATCTGAGAGATAAATAGTAGTAGAGTCCAGTCCATACTCCTATGGTATGAGCCCGCTTTTCGATGCCAACCCTTAGGCCAGACTGCGCAGGACTGCCCATAGTCTGCATCGTCAGACCACATAGGCTGTTCATGGCGAGGCCACCATCGCGTTTCTGCGCTTGTTTCTCTGTAAGTAATACACCATCAACTCCCAAAGACGTTGCTTACCCGAGAGGCCACAGCCGTACATCGGCACCCTTTGGTATACATGCTTCAAATAACATCCAACAGACCGCCCAATCAAAGCTACGACATATTTGTTGCCCTTGACAATGACATTCGTCGACGCGAAGTCTGGATGCGTGAAGACGATCTGTAGGAACCACAGTGAACAAATATGGTAGCCTCCCTATCGCAGAGTCGTATAGGGAGAGCGGAGAGTAGGAAGTCATGAAAGCCGCCATGATCCTACAGTGCTCCGAGCACTCGCAGACTCAATGACAGACATCTTCCTCTCGCGGTACACGCGTTGGACCTTCGGATTGGTATAGTGGTATCATTCACGATGAAACGAGGCCCATCGGCCGATTTTGTGTCAAGGCAACTGGAGGCTTTGATGATGGAAAATGCTACGGCCTTCCATATGCTATCAATAGTATGACCGTGCCATAGTATGCTTGGCTGCTAAGGTGCATGCTCTGGTAAGTCGTACCTAGACTGCCGTGGCGACGAGGCATCAGTGAAGAAAGGATCTAGAAACATTAGGATGTACCTTGTGCCCTTCGCGCCCATGCGGAGGTCCTTTCGCAGCCTTGTAGCATCGGGACATGCTGCGGCGCGAAGAAGATGTAATCCTGACAGGGTTTTACTGCGGGTGGCGTTCACGCGTATTGCTTATTAGAGATGAGAAACACGTCAATAACTGTAAATAACGCGTCCACTTCAGCCACCATGTCCGCGGTCGCGCTGGAGGATATCTGGGATACACCAGTCGAACCAACCACACCAGTGCGAGCCAGTCGACGGAGCTCTGGTGGTGACGATGGAGACCCTCCGAGGCCCTCGAGACGACCTCTTTTCCTAGACTCCGATTCAGAAGGGGATGAGCCGAAGATCAGCAAAGGCACCGCACAAGCCCGACCGTCAGTTCGACCAGACATCGATGCGATGTTCGACAACCTAGACGACGATGCAGACGCATTTCAAGGCTTGGCACCGTCCCTCGACATGGACGCCCTGCAAAGAGAGGCAGAACAACGCCATGCTGGGTCTAGCCAATCAAACCTACATGCGATCCTGCCTAGCAGTTCACCGTCGAGAGATCAAGACAACGTTACAAATACTGCAGGCCAGGGAAACAATAAATCCTCTAAAGATGGCCCTAAGGAACGGAAAGTCTTGCCCAAGTTGGACGAAGCTAGACTGCTGGGTCCTGACGGATTCCCGGCACTTATAGCTGAGGCGAAGAAATTCAAACCGCGTGGTAAGGGCCAAGAGGTGAGAATGCAACAGCGATATTATATTCCCAATAATCCTTATTTTGAGCAGACTGCAGATCTCAACAGAGTAATCCAACTGTATCAATTCTGGACGCACAAACTGTACCCCAAAATGCAGTTTCGAGATACTGTTAACAGGGTCGAGAAACTCTGCCACACCAAACGAATGCATGTGAGTTGTGTATCCTGCGTAAGGCTTATCATGTCTTCTCAACAAGTCTGCACTCATAGGTCGCTTTGAGCGTTTGGCGTGATGAAGCAAAGGATCTCATCAATGGCATGAAACCGGACGACCCGATCGATTTGGCTTCTGACAGCGAGGACGATGACGCTGATGATGGCGAGCAAACAAGGGGTCAGACGCGTGCAG
The DNA here is from genome assembly GCA_004369045.1 of Heliocybe sulcata. NCBI lineage: Eukaryota > Fungi > Basidiomycota > Agaricomycetes > Gloeophyllales > Gloeophyllaceae > Heliocybe > Heliocybe sulcata. Next base: position 427,685 of record ML213505.1, on the reverse strand, counting down.
CATCAATCGATGATGTTCGCGGAGATGTTGCCGCGAGTCACCCTCCGCCGACGAAGGCGAGTCGACCGCCGTCATCCCCATCTGTCGGCCCAGCCACCGATGTCGATGATTTCGATATCGATGCTATGATCCGCGAACAGGAAGAGATGGAAGCGGATCAGGTTTCTGCGTCGAGAGAAACCCTGGCCAGAGCTGCCAACGGAAAGGAAGCCCCAAGACCCGTCTCCAAGGATAAGGATGCTATGGACTTGGACGAGGAAGCTATGTGGGACCAAATGATGATGGACGACTTTACTAGTGCAAATCCAGATCTTCCTGGCCCGCCGCTATCGCAACCCGGTGAGCTGCAAGTGGAGAAGAGCAATAGCATGGAGGGAAGCAATGCCGTGAATGACGAAGATATGTGGGATATTGTCCGAGAGATGGAGATGGAATCGCGAGGCCCAGCCTCACCGCCGCAAGTCGCAGTATCCGTCCCAGAACCTTCTGTCGGACCCGTGAATGGTCGTCCTGAGGAGTTTTCTGCGATGGCTTCTCCCCAGAAGAAGCGGAGGATATCAAACGCCGATGATTGGGATGATATGTATATCTAGATGAGAACGTTTAACAGTCTTCTTGCGATGTATATCATGATTGGTAGTCATAGTGATTTGAATTGCCTTCATCAGGGCTTCAGAGAGGCCTAAGTTACAATAATACCCATACAACCTATTTCTATCATGATTGGACTATGGTTCCGTTCGAATGCGGTAGGTATGGAATGCGACATGATCCTGCCAGCAGAATATCGCAAGAACGCGAGAGCGTTCACATCACCGTATGGTGCCAATGAACGCCTGCCCTTTCGGGATTACAATACTTACCGTTTTTGCCGATTCCTTCTTTATGCCTAAAGAGAGCATCGAGACGCGAGAACGTCTTCCCACAGCGCTCGCAAGTCACCCTTGTGGAGCGCTGCAATGCGAGCGCTCTCGAAGGGCTGAGCAGACCAGCGTTGACCCAGCTCTCCTCAACCTGAGCGTGAGAGGTAGCGATGTGGCGGCGAGCATCGGATGCCCGAGTGAAGGTTTCCGGGCAGTCCATCTGGTTCGTAAAGGGGTTGACATATGCACATGGGTAGAGCTTCGCCATTTCCTGCTGCTTGCTCGGACGAATAGATTTACGGCTCTCTGTCCGCGCCGCCGGCGACGTGCGCTGAGAATGCACTGAGCGGTCCCAAGGAGCGCGCATACCAGGACTGCCGGGTGTAGATGACATTCTGACCCAACCGCCCGAACTATGGGCCCCGCTGGACGAGACGCTGGAGTCAGAGTAGTCTGACACAGGGGGCGAGGGCGGATCCATATAGTTTGGTAATGTCGACGAACGTCGAGGCAGGAGGGACGATTTTCTGATGGAGATGGACTGCGTGGCGGGTGCAGACGCTTGGAACTCTGTGTGGAACGAAGCTCCCTGTACTGTGGTCTGGGACTGGTGCCTCGGATATTCTTGGATATATGCATCCCCCGAAAGGCGAGATGTATGCGTCCTAACGGGATGAATGTGTCGCGGGCTGCACCCTGGCTGACAGGTACTTGTCTGGGGCGCATATTGCGACCTTCCCTGGATACGGTGGTCGGCCAAGTTATGCGGCGCCAAGGACGGAGCATAAGAGCTATGCGCCAGGGCCGTGCTAAGCCCGTGGCTGCACTCGTGGGCCGGATTATCGACAGCGTTGCCCGCAGTAGCGACTTGGAATCCGTATTCGCTGGGAGGCCACCAATTCTCCGTCGCTGAGGTTGTAGCGACGTCCCCTTGGTACAGTGAAGATTGCGTGGGGCCTTCAATCATCTCCCGATATGCAGCATCCTGACCCTGCCGATATTAATCTCAGTAGACCGCCACTTGCTTGACAACATACTTACCTCAGTACCGACGCCACATATGGGCTGCGAGACAGGTCCGTAGTGCGTGCTGTGATTAGCATGACCGAGCTGGCCAAATAATTCTGCCGTGTAGGTCGAGGAAGACTGGCAGTCGACGTTGTAGGGAGCAGCTACCAAGTCCTGGAAGGTTTGATGTCCTACAGGTGAAGACCTATACGCCATCGGCGACCGGAAACTCCGGCTGGAGCCATTGGTATCGGGCGATGAGGCGAAAGCGGCGTTCATATTCATCTAGCGCGATACGAAGTCAAACCCACACTTCGTTATAAGTGAATACGGTCTTACCGGTCGTACCAGGTGCCCGATCGTGTCTCAGTCTTGAAGCTTGAAGAGCGAAGACGCACAACGACCGAGGGCTCTAAAGGGAAGGACCGAAACACTGCAGACAATGCAGAGGCCCTACCAGAACACTGATATACGATCCGTTTATTCGCATAAGGACCCATTTATGAACTTCGAGAACGTCCATCGCTGATCTATCTGAAGCCCCGGACAGCTCCCGCCGCGTCAAATTCAGTCTAATCCGTCAGTCACGACATCCGCCAAACCCAGACTTGTTCAAACATCAAAACCTCGATCAACATTCCTTATAACTCACTCGTTCAACGTTCCAGCGACTCGATTACATCACAGACAATAGGGTGCTCCGTTACTAGGATGCTAAGATGATCGTTCTGGCAAGGCCCAGAGAACACAGCGGCCACTCGCGTTGCCGCTCGCGGCCCGTTCGACGATGCTGGGATGGGAGCAAGTTACCGCCTGCACAGCCGAGATCCTAGAGATTCAGGTGCGTGCCAAGGTTAGTAAGTCTGCTTAAAGGGGAAGCGTGAAAGGCGGTGGCACTGACTTCTGACGATCGGAGAGTTTAGCAACTAGATCTCCCTATAACGGAACGTTAATTTTGGATTACGAGAGAACGGGAGCAGGACAAGGTCCGAAGAACGTACCTTGCAAGAGTAGATATTCAAGGAGTGATCCATATTTCCAATCTTTTGAAATACAAACCGTGAGAGTGGAAAAGCATGCTCGCGGCAACGCGCTTACAGTAAAATGCGGGTAGACGTCTGGATTCGGCGTCCATTGTGCCTTCAGGATGGTCAACCACTTGCCCTAGACCAAACAAATGAATTCAATATCAGTTGAGCGCCTAATTATAGTGCTTCGATCAAGGACGTCGCTAGGAGCCGACCACGCACCGTCTGACAATTGTGTCGGATCTGCGTAAACGGCCGGAACGAGGGTAGCGTCGTACTCTTATCAAGCACCGACGGCCTGATATCCCAGACTAACCCCGACAATAGCATGAGCCATACACAAAGGCCGAGAAGATTAACCACAACGTACTGCGTAGAGTGTCATCGTACGACGTGCTGACAATACTCCGGCCCCTCGGGTCCCAGTACGCGGAGCTCACCGACTTGCCGTGGACCCACTCAGCACGTAAGCACCCCTTCCCCGCCTTGCTCTTGACGAACGTCTCCACCTCCTCCGCACCGTGCTCCTCGGGGGAAGCAGCATCAGCCCCCCTGCGCGACGAGACCGGCGAGGACGGCGGGGGCGTGAGCAGCGCACCGCCCGCCCGCTGCAGCTTCCGCGCGTCCCACAATCTGTCAGCAAGCCAAGTGCCCCATCAGCTTCTCGCATCACTGTGGGTCCCCGGCGGGGAGCGGCGCACGCACCTCAGGGCCCTGCTGTTCGATGCCGTCAGCAGATAGTGCGGGTTCGCCGGGTTCGCGCTGACGCAGCCGATCTTCGTGTCCGACAAGCCGTACCACCGCGCCCGCGAGGGCGCCTCCCTGAGATCGAGGTGGCTCACGCCGCCCAGCGCGTCGGATACCCACATCTCATGCCCCGTGGGCGGGAGGTCGATGCTCGAGATGAGCGCGCCCTCCGCCGCGTGGACTTCCTGCGACACGCCCGTCGGGAGGTCGAGCCGCCGGATCGTGCAGTCGTAGGCGCTCGTATAGACCTGTGAAGGAGAAGTGTGGGCATCAGATGGACATGTACAGAGGCGTGCGCATCATCTCCATCTCGACGGTGCTTCTCCCTACGACCACGAATCCTTTCTCGTCGATCAACAACCCAGACACTCGGCCATCGGGTCCGTAGTGAAGGACTCGACCGGCAGCGGCAACTCAAATAAATACCTCGCTCACATTATTCGAGTCCAATGGGTCCAGTTTGACGGTTGATATTGAGCTCTTGGACGTGGCAGGCCAGTGGACCTGCATACGCCAATACCTCCCATCGCCGGCGTTATCCCCCTCCGATTCTTCATCCTCGTCACGCGCCGCACGCGCGTCCCAGATGCCCAGCTGGCCGTGTTTATCTGCAGAAGAGAAACATCAGCATTGGCGCACAGGGTAGGTGGAAGTATTGATCTTGAGGTCAGAAAGGAAGTGAATTGCGGGCCCTAGCGTACCTCCAAACAAAATAATATCCTTCCTAACCTCCGGATGATACGTCGCACTATAGACCCTGTCCTGGGTAACCTTCGCCCTCGCAACAACTTTCATCTTCTGCATCCTCTTCTTCAAATCCGCGAGCTCCCTCTCCTCCTCCTCTCCCTCGTCCTTACCAAACAAGAACGCATCCTGCGCCGCAACCCGCTTAACATACGAAGTCTTCGTCACCTCCTGCAGCGTCGCCTCCAAAGCAGCCAGCTCCTCAGGCTCCTCGCCATCCAAAAGCGTTCCCAAATCCAAATCCTGATGCCGAGGCCTCCTAGCCTCCCTCGCGCGCTCCTCAGCCTCCAACCTCTCCTCCTCCTCCTTCCTCCGTCTCTCCTCTTCCTCCTTCTAAGTACACTCCCAATCAGCCCCGCACTCGCCACCCACCAGAATCTCACCACTCACCTCCCTCACCCTCCTCTCCTCCGGCGTCTCATCCGGATCCACCACAGCGCCCCTCCTCAGCCTCGTACTCTGCCTGCGCGGCACAGCCCCCTCCTCCTCCTCCCTCTTCCTCTTCTTCGCCGCCGCAACAGGCTTCGCCTTGCTCTTCTCCTTAGAGACAAACGATGGCAGCCCCAGATCCGCCACCGCCCCCTTCAAGTCGAGCTCCTCCAGCAGCGCCTTGTTTTTCGCGATATTCGCTTCACGCTCGAGTTCGCTAAATCGGTCACCCTAGAGTCAGCACCAGAGTTCACTGCGAGTTGGTTTTGAATGCCTACTAGGCTGTCTTAGGCATTATGCAAGAAATCCAAGAGAAATAAGCGGTAGTTTGTTATGCGAGACGAGTAATCGAGTCAAGGCGCGGACGCGATGTCGCGCCGCGTCACGCCACTAATTGCAGTGACGTCACGCGTCATGTTCTTTCCCGCGTTCCCCCGCACTTTATCCTCTCTAGCATTGCATTCAGAAAATATCTCCAAAGCATCAATACGGCCTTGGGAAACAAGACATACGGGATTCCATATTGGCGTGCGGCGCCTCACGTTCGGCATAAAACCCGAGTCTCGACTAACAATGACCGCACCAGCGAGAGGAGAGTAGACGATATAGACAAGACGCAATAAGGCGTCCATTCTTGTGGTAGTATAAGCTAGGAGAACATGCGAGACGAATCACACCTCATTATCTAGCTGTTCACGCCTCCAATCAACCAGCCTCCGGCAAGCAGCCCCAGAAGCACCCACACCCCCCGCTTCTCCTGGGCATCCAGCTTCCTCTCGTAATTCTTCCCTGCGCTGCTCGTCTCCATTGACTCGGGCACACCCATCTCACTCAGTACCCTCTTCGCCTCCTCTGCCCGCTGGGGGAGCTTCAGGCCCCCGGGAGGAATACCGAGGACTCCGGCGAGGTTGTGGAAGAATGACGCGAAGCCCGAGGAAGAGGATGGGCTGCTGGAGGGATAGGACTGAGGTGGGGCTCGAGACGGGTCTTCGATTTCGTGCGCCTGGGAGGAGGGCCCGCCGCCGTGGTGCGTCTCGGACCCGCCTACGACGAGGAGCTTGGGTAACCCGGGCTCCAAAGGCTCTGCTACCGCGGCATGTGGCGTCTTTTCGAGCGACGATTCCCAAAAGTCGGGCGTAGAGGGCTGCGAGGGGCGGTGTTAAGTGAATGCGAGCGAAGGATTGGAAGCCAGACTCACGATTTGGATGGGAGGCTGAGGATCAGGGCCAGAAAGGTCCGGGAGCTTCACGGCAATGAAGTCTTGAGGGAGCGGGGGTGGCGGCGGTTGAGCGGTCTCCGGGATACCAGGGACATCCGTAGTGGTCGACGCCTGCCTGACCTGACCGGCTTGCGAGGCGGGAGAAGGGGTAGGGACAACGACCTCTGCTCTGTGTTTCTGCTCGTACTCCTGTATGCGCGTGATTAGCGTAGCCTTGTTTCCCTTCCTACATACGGATCAGCCAATGAAGACGAAGTCGGGGATGACTGCGTACTGGGAGAGACCATATTTGCTGAGCTCCGCCTTGAGCTCGGCGGAAGACTTGTTCTGCCAGTCGCGGTCGAGAAGTACGGCGGAGACGAGTGTCCTGCGCTGCGCGACGGCGGGCCTGGCGAGAGATGCGATGCGCAACATGGTCAGAGAAAGGATTGACGTCGAGCGCGATTCGAAATTATTCGGGCAGCCACGTGGAGTGACGTCGACTCTGACTGCCTTTTTTGGAATGTTTAATTGATGGGTATCGATCGGTGAGTAGTCGGGGAGTGGGCTAGGGCATCGCTGACAGCAGTTAATAGAGCCCCGAAGAGAGGGAATGCAGTGCAGGCTTGGCCTCGTGTTTCCCCGCGTGCGGGATCTAATCGCATTCGAGGAAAATGACTCTTGCTCTCGACTTATACATATCCCAACTCTATCCCCGCACTTCACAGACTTCACCGCCAGCCCTGCTATCGCGCCATGCTTCTTTCGCCTGCGTGAGTCTCATTGACCCCGCCCTATTGGGTTTGCTGACTCGGTCCTCGCAGTTCTACCAGCGGGAGCCTCCCCGGGTCTCTCTGGGGAAAAATCAAAGGCGGCGGAGGCACACCAAAGGCAAAGGACGTCGATCTTAGGCAGCAGCAGATGGCTCTGGCGCGCCAGCGGTTGCTGACGCTGTCGTTCGGCGACATGGAGACGGTGCGGATGGTGAGTGCGCTGTGGTACTTGTAGCGCGCCGGATGAGGTTGACAATGCACAGCTTCCTAACAGCTTCGTGGTATGCCGGCGTCCTGCTTTCATAGCTGTGGCTTGGTTGTGACCCTTCGACCAGGACTTGGAAGCGTTAGCAAGGGACTGGGCAAAACCCCCACCAGACGCCATCTTCAGTCTACGAGTCCCGGTCGAATATGCTTCCCTCCACGCAGCCGTATGTCCATCCACTGCATAGCCTGGTCGCCAGCTTACATTCATCCTATCACAGCGACTGGTATCGGGCCCATACATCTACGTAGGCGATCCCGCGACTGTCGATCAGTCGTGTATTAACTTCCTTCATATCACAGCTGACCGGCGAAGACTCGTACCAAATCGCTATCATGGGTGTACAAGGTCTTCGAGTGGAGATTGTCAGCGACGCACCACCGCCACCAGAAGAAGAGCCTCGCCCGCCCACACCTCCGTAAGCCCCCTCCCGCAGACCACCAGCCCCCTCTCACCCCACCCCAGGCCTCCCCCCGTCCTCGAAATGCCCGCCGTCTTCTCACTCGAGCTCGTCCCCGGCCAAACCGTCGCCCTCGAAACCATCGTCGCCTCGGACGGCGACCTCGACATGGCGCGCATGGAGGACGGCACCATGGTCGACGGTCAGTTCTGGGGCAAGCTCAGCATCGTGCACGCCGGCGACACGCACAAGATGGAGTTCTCCGGCACGCGCCTCCCCGCGCAGGACGAGTCCGCCGCGCCGAACCCCGCCGCCATCACCAACGGCGTCAGCATCACGGACCTCGTCGTCAACACCAAAGCCCTCACCAAGCTCGCCGTCGTCGCGAAGCCCGCGACGGCAAAATGCCACCTGAGCCTCCTGCCGCCGGCGCAGCAGTACTGCGATGTGTACCTCACCTTCAGCCAGTACTGGAAAATGGGCCTGACGTGGCCGCCCGCGGAAATGGTGGAGGATAACAAGATCAAGTACTTTCTGCGGGTGCACCCCGGGGGCGCGATGGAGCATTTTGAGAGCATGATGGTGGCAACGAGTATTTACTATGAGGCGATGTGAGTGCTGGTCATCCCGCTATTGGAGTATCTGACTGTGTTAGACCCGAGGCGGACCTGCTCGACCCGGACGAGCTCCTGGCGCCGCGGAACAGCTACGCGATGCCGTTCCGCGACTTTGTAAACAACCTCCAAGAAGTCCTCGACAAGCTCGGGCTGACCATGCACGCGCGGAGCAACTTTATCAAGTGCGTCCCCCTCGTCTTATATCATCTCTCACTGACCCTCCCCGCCGCAGCAACAACCTCGCGCAATTCGCGAACCACCGCAACATCGCGTACCGCTTCCTCTCGCCGTCGCGCATCGCCGCTGCGATCGACATCTCCGTGACCGCCGAGGCATGCGTGTTCAACCGGCTCTTCCTCATGTTCCGCGGCGTGTCCGACGACGACCTCCTGAACTGGGCGGGCGCGGGCGAGAAGGAGGCGCTCAATATGAACTGGCGCGCGGTCGTGGGTCTGCCGGAGACGACGGAGGAGGGCGTGTTTAGGGTCCTTGAGACGAGCGTGCTGGAGCTCATGTGAGTGGAGGTGATTTGGTGGGACGGTTTTGATCCGGGATGCGTGGCGTTCTGCTTCGGTGGTGCTGTTTTCTTATTCATATCTACGTTACGATCGCTGTGCTGTGCTGTGATTTCTTTCTCCCTTCTCCTCTCGTTATCTCCATATTTCCCTTCCTCTGATGATCTCGTCGTGCTATTGCATATCTCAGTTACGCTAGTATTCGTGCTCTCGACACCCACTGTATCATTGGCTCTTTCCTGCTGTCTCCTCTTTTCCTTAGATCAGTGTATCTGGCATGTACGATCTTGTCTTGCTTCCTCCACAAAAATGATATCCAGTCCCTTCCTCCCGCGTCCTCGCTCCGAAAAGCTATGCATTGTGGACAGTATATATACAAGAAGCTACACAAACTCACAAGCTCATCTTCCCCCGCGTCTCTATCGGGAACAAGCACATCGCCACAAACGCCGCCAGAATGAGCGACCCAGCAGCATACACTGGCCCATTCGGGTTCGCCCTCCCCGCATTGATCGCCACAATCGGCGCACACAGCCCCGTGACGCGGTTGATAAACGACGCGATGCCCGTGCCCGTCCCGCGATTCGGCGCGGGGAACACCTCGGGCGTGTACGCGTACAGCACGCCGTACATGATGTTCTGGAAGAAGCTCTCCACGCACGAGAACGCGAGCTGGTACTCCGCGTTCGCGGAGACGGTGAACAGGAAGAGGAAGATCCCGCTGACGAGCGTGGAGAGCGCGATCGTGCCCTTGCGCCCGACGTACGGGATGTCGACCGTGTACGCGCCGATGACGGAGCCCGGGACGCCGACGACGGACTCGATGGCGTAGTTGCGGTACACTTGGTATGTGCTTTGGGTCGCCCCGCTTTTGCCGGCGTGTTCGAAGTATTGCGGGAGGAACGCGTTGAAAAGGGGGTACCCCATGCCGATGGTCGCCCAGCAGAACCAGATTAAGGCGGCTAGAAGGCAACCAGTTGAGCTAGGGTGAGAGGTAGAGCGCTGTGGACTCACTTGTCATACCGATACGCCAGTCACCGAAGAGAGGCGCGATTCTGTCTTTAGAGAACCGTGCGAAAAAGCGTTGTACGATCTCGACGTTCGTAAGTCTCGTAGACTCCTGTGGCTTCTCCGGGTCGCCCCCAACCTCGTTGAGAATCTCCTCCGTGAGCCAGGTTTTCGACTTGTTCTTGTACGCAATCCCATGAACAACCGCAACAGCCTCGGCTTGTCGTCCACGCGCGAGCAAGAACTTCGGAGATTCGAAGAGGTGGAAGAAGAAGAAACGACAGACGAACATCGCAAACGTCAATGCCCCCATGGTGTAAATGAAGTATCTCCAGCCCTCGTTGGTCGGATAATTTGGTATGAAGCCCCACGCGACTACGTGATATCAGGGTTAGGGTCGCCCGTGATATCGTCGAATGGAGCACTCACCAAGAGATGCGATGAATTGTCCGACTGGCCACCAAACGGAGAGGAGAGTCAGGAGATTGCCCGACTCGAAAGGCAAGAACTCGAGGAACAGGGCACCATCCACCGGGAGATTCCCGCCTACCCCGAAGCCCATAGCAGCGAACAAGCCGCAGGCTCCAATCCAATTCGGTGCAGCGCCAGCGGCGATGCCAAAGACAGCGCAGATGAGCAGAGTGAAATTGAATGCGAGACGTCGCCCGACGATATCAGAAGCTATACCCCAGAAGCTAGCGCCGATGCAGAGGCCGACAAACGTGGCGCAGGTGGTATACCGTACGGTGACGGAGTCGACGCCGAACTCGGCACTGAATTGTGGCAGGCATAATGCAACGGCCTAGGGTTTAATCCGCATCGTCAACTTTTAGAGTTCCTCCACATCGTCGTCGCGGGTGCCGTGCGTACCTGGAGCCAAAGACTGGATATTTGTTAGTACAGGCGCTGCAAAGGAGCGGGCACCGCCGAGACTCACTTGTCCGCTGTCCAGCCAAAGCCACAAAGGCAGAACAACTCGTACTGATATCGTCCCATGCCAATATCCTGTATAGCCTTGTTGATAAGCTTGGACTTGCCTGTGAAAGGATCAGAACTGTTATCAGTCTACAGCCAAGGGAGGCACATACGATCATAGATGCTGTCGAACTGGGACGTCGAGACGTCGTTATCAATCTCGGCGCGGAGGCCTTCGAGGGTGTATGCGGCATATTCGCCAACGCTTTCCGTCCCCGCTTCTGCGGCCTTGAGGTCCCCCTTCGCGTCCGAGCTGGGATGGCCAGGTGCATATAAGCTCTGGGCCTCTTCCAGCGAGATCAGGACGCCAGGAAAGTCCGGCAAGTCATGCTTCGCGAACGGGTTCAGGTAGTAAGGCATGACGAGCCACCTTGAGCTGGGGTAGTAACGAAGGGTGGCGGGAAGAGCACGAGATAGCCGCTGAGCGCTGGCCTCGCACTTGGGGCGGGCATTGGGCGCCAAGTAAAATATAGAACCCTGTAACATTGGACCTTTGCACGTGCGTCATCAGAAAGTAGAGCCATCAAAGTGAGCACCAGCGGCGGATGGACGGCTCTCGCGAGTCTGTTGCTCGGCTATACATCCTATCTGCCGTTTCCACCCCGAAATCAATTTTTGACCGAGATAAAACACCGGAGGTTACTCACCGGAGTTGGAGACATGGCATCGGTAGAGATATAGCCGACCAGAGTGGCAAAGAGGACGATTTTTGAGGGGCAAGTATTCGTGGCAGCTAATCAGAGTAGAAGGAGCTCGCTGACATAGAGACAAGTCGTGAGTTCAGCGGCATCCGCTTGCACAATGAGACTGTCATAAAAGTACGGCACCTGGCCGTATCTGAGCAAGTATAACCACCGAGGCGTTATCCTGGGCAGCGAACGTCCGATAAGCCAGAGATCAACGCGAAGCGAGTCAAAGGCACCTACCAGCTGCTTTAGTATCAATGTTCCCAGTACTTGCGTGGAAGTGTTGGAAAAGACAGAAAGCTGTTAGTAAAGGTGTAAATAGAGTGTATTCGCTAGGTTATTTACCGGAGAATTTGTGGAATACGGCTGCACGAGTTTTGGCATAAGATGACGCACCGGCTGGCTGTAGTTCTGGAAGAGCCCCACTCTATTCCATAACTACGAAATCCTGGTAAATAACGTAGCGAATACACTCTAATACTTATATATCACGTTAACTGCGTCATTTCCCCTGACAATTGCAGAACCAGACGATTGGACGCAAGAACCCGCGACAGGCACCCGTCAGATCTGACTACGATCCGTGCTCAAGAAGCCAACATCAGTACCCGACGTTTACACGTAAATTGCTCCCGCTCCGCATCAGCTTCATTAGATGGAAATCCAGCACAACAGCAAGGACAAAGAGCAAGTAAATAATATAAATCACCCAGCGTCCTGAGCACCGTCCGGGGGACAACACCACTGCAAGATATCCCGGTCACGTCCGTGTACGAGGACTCTGCCTGCTCGCATGCAAGTCCTTCACATCAAAGAACAAGCTCAGACAAAACGCCAGAGCCAACAAAAACGCACACGCCGTCGCAACATTATACGAGTCGCACCTAAAATCCAAAACATCATCCACCTTGTCAGAGAAACGCCAGCGACGAGAAACACCTGCACTCACCACCCATCATACGCCCCACTCGGACACCTCTTCCCCCACATCACAAACCCAAACTCCGCGCCCCAAAGCACCAGCATCCCAATATCAAACAGCATCACCTTGCGCGCCCACTTCCGCGCTGCCTTCCACCGCTCTTCCAGGGCCAGTCCCTCAAACACCCCGCGTCGCTTCGGCCTCCTACTCGGCCTCCCCTTGCCCGCCTGAGACCCATACATCGAGCCCTCCACATCCTCGTCAGAATGGTCTTCCTCCTCTGCGTCCCTCCCCATCCCTCCGGGCATGAGCATACTCGGGTCCACGATCAAATTGACTTGGACATCGCCCATACCCTGTTGTCCCTTCTTCCCACCCTTCTGTCCTCCTTTTGCTCCCTTGGCTTTCTTACCACCGGGTAGGTGCTGCACGGGCAGGACCATAGCGCCCGTAGGACCGAAGGGCTGCTGTGCTGAGCCTTTGTCTTTCCCGCGACCTGCGCAACAACATGGGTAAAAGACGAACAGGAAAAGGAGGGCAAGGAACGTGACGGCAGAGAGGATGTAGAGAAGGTAAGCAGGTGCTTTGCCTTCAGGCGGCGCAGGTGGATTCGGTTTGAGGATCTATACGAGGAGATTCCAATGGTCAGGTACAGGGCGCTCGGGATGCCACTCATTCACTTAAAGAGGCAAGCAAAGCGTCACTCACCACAGCGCCATAAATGGACGCAATCCCAGCCCCCAACGCAAACAAAATCTGGATCCACCTCGTCGCAACTCTCTTCTTCGGACCCTGCGTAACAAGGTTCCCCTTCTCATCAACACTCCCCACCACCTTCTCCTCCCCATCTTCATCCGCATAACCACCTTTACCAGTCCCCTTCCCACCAAACTCGCGCTCGAGCATCCTCATCCTCTCTTCCTTCATCTCATCGTCAACAGGGGGCCCATAGTCTGGCGGGTCGTTAGACCACGGAAGAAGCGTGCGTGAAGAGTCGGAGAACGGGACGGAGTGGCCCGCTGTCGCGATCTTCGGATCGGAGTAGCCGTAGGGAGAGGTATGGTATTTGTGCGTAGGGAAGGCGGGGTCGAATGGGGACATCACTTTCTCTTCCTCTGGCGATGTTAATGAAGGGTACACTTGGGGTACGGAGGAGTTCGAATGCAGGGTGCCGATATTACGGGACTTGGTACTGGGCTTGGAACGATTAGCGTCCCCGTACCAATTTCGTGACCAAGCAGGAAAGTTGGCGATGTCAATTTCATCTTGGGGTAATGCAGGAGGGGACGCATATGCATCGTGTTGTTCATAAATCCCAGGCATCCGCTGGAAATAGTCAGCCTCATGTGGAATGTGGGCTCGCGAAGGTGGTGGCAGGGAAAAGGGTCTCCGGAGAGGCGAGCGCGAATTCGCATGACTCGAGTAGGAATGCGTCTGCGTCGATGTACTCCCAGTACTAGCAGGTACAAGAGACGGAGGCGAAAAGGAGTCTCGACTAGCGAAAGGGCGGAGCGGCAAGGGAGAGGGTGGGTATTCATCATGGGGGCGAAAGGGCGGGTATCCATACTCGTAAGGACTGGAAGGCGTCGGGTCCACCTGATAATGTTGACCCCGACGAAGATCCGCTGCATAGTCCGCGAGGTCCAGAGCCTCTACTGAGACGTCTGAAGCTTCCCTGCGGATCTGGTAGCGGTCGTATTGAGTGGTGAGGGTATTCCAGGAATCGTCGCGTCCAAGCGCCGGGCGGTTTCTTGAAACGGGGGGCAGTGGGTCATACGGATCTGGAGACCAAGGGCGGCGGAATTGGGACTGCGGAGGTGGGGTATCGAGACGATGGCTTGAATACATGGTTCGTCAGATTCGTGAATGGATCGTCAATATTTCAATAGTCGTAAGCCGGAAGCCAATAGATAATCGTAAATTAAGCGTGCAAGGTCGTTACTTGAAGAGATAAACGAGCGCGTCGCCGGATACTAGGGCCTGCGGGAGGCGCGAAATGGAGGCGGCGGACGCGACGGACGACGAGAGCAAGTCGTTGGGGATGCAGACCTCTCGCAGGACGAGTGCCTGGGCGTTGTCGGGAGCAATAGCCTGATTTGGGCACACGTGCGTCGCTGCCGTCGGATCGCAGGCGCCCCCGCATCGACTGCTATGGTTTGGTCCGTCAAGTAGCGCCGCGATCTGTGCTGTTCCTGCCTTCTCTCGACGTTGTTATGAACGTTCTTGGGCGACCATGAGGCTCGGACACGTCTGCTTCGTCTTAACCACATTCATATCCATCTCGCGGGCTTCACGGGTCACTCTCGGTCTAGAGGGTGACTATGGCGTTAGACTCGAGGGTGAGGGCGATAAAGCGTACATCAAGTCCACTATCAAGCTACGTGATTATGATGCGTCAGTACCGACGTATACTCTAGCTGCGAGGCCGACTACGGTCTTCCGCCCCCGGTCGCAAGCTGCCTTCGAGAGCGCCCGGCTTAGATCCCTGCGGCACAATCAGAACGAGAAGGTCGAATGGGACGAAGTGGAGATGTTAGGACCAGACGTAGATGATAAACATACACTGGCTCAGCTTGCTCGTATGACTGGCAATGCATACGCCATGCCCGGCTGGAAGAACTGGTATGACATCGACCCCGAATGGAACACAGTACGTGGATTGCGGCATCCCCTATGTGACCGTAATTCACGTCTTCAGTCATTTCCCATTGGATGGGACCCCGACTCTCCAGGCTTCCGCGGACACGTCTTTGTCTCGTCAGACTCCTCCATCGCCGTCCTGTCTATCAAGGGCACAACCATCAACGGACCCACGTCGAAGCTCGATAAATATAATGATAATCTCCTCTTTTCCTGCTGCTGTGCTAGGGTGGACATAAGCTGGGTATTCAAGACGGTTTGCGGATGCTACAGGTGTGGCTGGAAATGCGACTCCGGTTGCCTAAGCGAAGCAGTCGCGCAGGACAGTCTATTTTATTCAGTTGGAGTTGTGAGTAGGTTTACAGTGGGATGGGATAGTTTTTCAAGTCTCTGACGGTCTATATCAGAATCTCGTTAATAACTTAACAGCCATGTACCCAACCGCCGACATCTGGCTAGTCGGCCATTCTCTCGGTGGCGCACTCGCCTCTCTTCTGGGCACAACGTTTGGTTTTCCAGCCGTCGCCTTCGAGTCCCCCGGCGAACGTCTAGCAGCTAACCGTCTGCACCTCCCCATACCCGGCTCAGATCTCGTCTCCACCATACCATGGCATGCTCCAGTGACTCATGTCTACCACACAGCCGACCCGATCCCACAGGGCGCATGCACAGGTCCTCTGTCGCCGTGCGTGCAGGCTGGATATGCCTTGGAGACGAGATGCCATCTAGGCGGGAGTGTGGTATTTGATAGCGTCATGAAGCTCGGGTGGAGAGTGGATATCAGAAGGCATACGATTAAAGAGGTCGTCGGCATGCTGGAGAGGGAAGGAGTAGAGTGGAATGAGCATGGAAGACAGGTCCCGCCTAGAGTCATAGAGGAGGGGTGTATCGTGAGTTATATTTTTGCCCCGTCTCTCTGTCAGTCACTGACGCTCGGGTGTAGGACTGTTTCAAGTGGGAGTTCGGCGAGTTCGATCGGTTGGACAGTGCGTCATTACCAGAATCTCGGTGCAAGTGATCAATTATTGTATCATTACATTGTGTTCGTTTGTACAACAGCTTTTCTCGTTTCTTGTATGTGTTACTTCTCACAACGCAGCACCGCCGCCCAAAGTCAGCGTTTGCCCTGTATTGACATCGTCAGCTTAATCAGCGAGCTCAGATAAGGAGAACCCACCGTTCACCCACTCGCTGTCATCACTTGCTAGGAATGCAACGACTTTGGCGATATCCTCAGGAACAGCCACACGATTGAGAGGGCTCATCTTCGCAATGGCAGCATCAATCTGCTCATCCGACCAGTTCTCCGCTCCGGGAATGTACTTTGGTGCAGACTCGCGGTACATGTCGGATTTCACCCCTCCAGGAGCTAGTGCGTTGACTGTGATCTTCTTCGGACCGAAATCTGGCGGCGAGCTGGTGAGATACTATCGTGGTGCAAGGAGGACGCAGGAACCTAAGGCAAGGCACCTGGCAAATGCCTCGACGGCGGCTTTGCTCCCGGCGTAAAGTGGGTGGTTGCGCACGCCTTTAGACTGCGCAGAGATGCTGGACATGAGGATCAGTCGTCCGCCCTCGGAGACATGTTTCCAGGCTTGCTGGGCCACGAAGAATTGCCCGCGGGTATTGATGTTGAAGACACGGTCAAAGTCTGCTGGTTTTACATCTTCGATCTTGGAGAAGAATTCGATGCCTCCAGATTCGACATCGATCTCAGTCCCAAGGCACAAGGTGTGCAGAAATCAGCATGCGCACCAGAGTTTGACATCACAACGTCGAGCTTCCCCATCGCCTCCACCGCTTTCGTGAACAACTTCTCGATATCCACAGGGTTGGATACATCCGCCTGTATCGCGACCGCCTTCACACCCAAGGACTCCGCTTCTTTGACCACCTCTTGAGCGGGTCCTGCGCTTTTCGCATAGTTGATCACCACGGATGCGCCTCGCGCGGCCAACTCGAGCGCGATCTGTCTGCCCATACCACGGCTGCTCCCGGTGATGAGAGCCACTTTTCCTTGAAGGCTTTTCGGCTTGGATTGAGACATGATGAAAGATCAAATGTAAGAACTGGAGGTGCACCGTGATATCTCCTGATGTACTTATGGCGTCGGAACCTTAGTCTGACGCAATGCAGCTGAGTCTGAGGCCCGCTCCGACGGCAGCCGCAATCGCGGTGGTTCCAGACTGGGTACAGGTTATTCAGCATGTTATGTCAGACGAAGGAGATGGCGAGAAGACCGATGCTGCATCGGCCCAGTACAGTCACACACGGCAGTCACACACGGCCGACTTTACGGGCCTCTGAGCATGAAGACTGTGGCTGTGCGTCCCGGTCATCGCCTACACAGCCACTGTGAACTGATCGTATCTCGATCTGAGGGCGCTTAAATCAAGCACAAGTCCGCGCAGTCGAGGTTCAACATTATGTATTCCAGTATTACAAGCGAACCATCTAGGGCCCAACGCCCAAAAGCAACGTGTGGCGTGACGACAACCAACATAACAACGGTCATTAATGTAGGCTGTTCTTCCGCTGGTCTCGCAGGTTCTTAACGTTTAACAACAAAGGTAGCGGGTCGCCGGAGAAACCGCCACTCTGGGGCGGCGTTTGCACTAGCAATCAGCAGAGATAGACTGTGTGGCCAAGAAAGAGCGGACCGGCCGAGAATCTAGCTCAGCATAGACAACACATTGCATAGGAATTGACTGCGTAGGAAGCTATGGATGTGCATTAGCATAAGATAGGTCTCTGCAGGCGAGCGGTCAGTAGTATTTTAGAGCGAACGAAAACCATCTTGTATTCTCCCAGACTCTTCTTCCTGCTCGGACTTACTCGAGATCGTCAAAAATGTCAGAATCCGATCCCCATGAATCGGCTGAGTCGTAGTCCAAGCCCCAACCGTGGCTCTCAGAAGCCAGAGCTCCCAGAAGAGCGTGAAGTTTTGCTTTCATCTCCTCGGTATTGCCATGCCGAAGCGAACCGTCGTCTGCAGGCAAAGCGATAGATGGGACTCAGCCACGGAAAACCAAGCAGGATAGCCATGCTTACCCCAGTCTATGCACACATGCAGCCCGGACTGCGCCCAATCGCCTTGTAGCCTCTCTTCGTAGGTTCGTGCGAGCGCGTCGCTCACGCACACTTCGGTAGTAATCCGAACAACTACTTCCTGTGCGTTTGGGAATGCCTTTGCCAGCGCTTCCGTCGTCGGTTTCCAGTCCATGCAATTGAAAAAGCCTTCGACACTGTCGGCCTCCATGTCGACATAGAAGTGAAGTTGAATGGCAGACACTTGCTCCCGCGGGCCAATCTCGCCTATCAGGTCCAACACCCAACCGAGAATTGGGAAGGTGTGGTCGCTATCTTTATGCTCGCTGATGGGCCCGAACCCAATCCTGCGCAGCTTTGGTAAGGCCGGAATATGGGGTTTCGGTAGCTCATACTGCGCATACAGGTCTTTTGTCACTAAAGCACGCCTTAGTTACAGATACTCGCAGGTGGCATAGGTGGAGAGACTTGCCGTGATCCAAATCGGACGGCGGAGAAAGCTTGAAATGTTCCAACGAATGCGCGCAGGATGCAAGGACAGCCGTTATGGCCTCGTTGCTTACACTATCGCACTCCACAGATAGTGATTTAAGATTGTGAGTGGACGGTGTTTCGAGCATAAACAACGCAAGATCGTCAAAATCGTAGTGGTGACGTAGCGCCGGCAGCCCAAAAGCGACACGCTCTAGCTGGCTTACGTCGAATTTTGTACTTGAACGCAGAAGGGGGATTGGCATGCCACAATTGAGGGCTGAGAAAGACACAGACTTGAGTCTGCTGAACAAGAGCAGGAATTCTTGCAAAGTGGCTGGCGAGGCGAAGGGTCCGGAGACCTCCAGCACTTCTAGGGAGGGGAAGCTCCCAACAAATCGGCGGAGGTCTTTCGTGACGCGCCAAAGGCCACCCAGCCATTTCAACTCAGTGACGCTAGGCAAGGGAGGCATCTTGAGGAAGAAGCCGCGGTCAGCCTCCTGCTCCGAATAAACCTCCACAGATTTCAGGTACCGCGTAGCAATTGCGGGACAAGACTTTATCAATGCTTTCCAGCGCTTCAAGTCCTCCTTGCCCCTTAAGAAAGCTTCCCGGTGGAGGTGGGGCCGAGCCAGAGACAACCATTTGCGAGAGAGCAGAGAGCAGGTCTTGAGCGCCTTCCTGTCTTTATGGAGGTTCTGGACAATCATCTCCAGAAGCTCGGTCGGCAGATGATCAGCTCCGGTTCCTAGGAACTGCCGTCAGAGTCGCTCTTCACTGGGAGTCGCGCACTCACTTTGCCTACGGGTCCTCACCATCGTCGGTGAATGCAACTTCTGCAGCAAGAAAATCAAGGAAGATATCGGCTCGCGGTCCAAGTCCCGTCCAGGACTGAGCGTGGACTAAAAGTATTTGAGAGCTTATTCGGAGCGCTAGAACAGGGTGTTCTTCGCTTGGATGAAAGAACTTGAAAGTGGGACGCGAAGAACAGCAGTACGATCCGTGACGCGTCGAGGTACGCGTGACATAACGCGTCTCTACCCTGATCGATGATCTCGGAAACGCGTAACGGACAACACATTAATATTGAGACCATCAGCGCGGACTGGCAAGGGCCCGGAAACGATGGAAAACATTCTCAATCGTCACCGCACCGCATGCATCATGTTTAGTATCGTGGTAGGCAGTCTTTGAATTACAGTAATCATGCAATTCTTCCGTTGAGCGTTGAACGTTGAACTTCGGGTGATTGCGTGGGTACGCAAAGTGTTCATACTGACATCCAACATGGTTCTCATCGTGTGGATGTCGCTCAAGAGCCCCGATCTCGTAGCAATGTACACAAAATAACCTATGAAGTCAAACTATACCGAGCTTTCCCTCCAACCAGAAAAAGTCACGCTGATGATGATTAACCCATGTCCGAAATATAAAGTAGCGCACTAGCAGCTATAAGTATACCCTTGGATTGTTTCCCAGAGATGGTTTCAACGGCATGCGCTGCCAGGGGCAAGAACGGCGCGCCGCGAATAGACTGTGCCGCAATGGTTACTGAGGAACAAACACCATTGTCTGGAGGGTGGGAATAAGTACTCGTAACAGTCGAATATACGCAGGGGAATACTCACCACAGCATCAGCAGAAACACCTGAATGCGCTGAGTGGAAACGAGACACGCTGCCCGTGGCGAAGAGGTAGGCACCTCCGTAATTGAATGGTGTAAGAAGTAACCTTTCCCCACTAGGATTGACCCATTGGATGGATACTTGGGAGCTCGTCGGATCTATGCTGAACTATATCGGCACCGCCTACTTTAGACCTTGACTATAGAGAGGACATAGAGTAGATGCGCACTATAGTCGTTTCGTATTTGTTGTCTCCCGCCGCTGCAGGCGGAGCATTGAGCGCGGCTAAAAAGTAATCAGTGAAGTCCTCTTGCCTGGAACGAGAAGTACGTACTGCTCGTGGTTGTAGTGACTACTCTCCCGTAGCTAGTGATGAGATATGAGTCCGCGAACATGGATTCGTTGCGACGTAGCTACTCACGCATCCGACGACGAGCCCATATTTCCGGAGCCTGTTCCAGACACAGGCTGCCCCACAGAAAGGTATTTCGTGGGGTCCTAGGAGACAGCATGAGTTGAAGTAAAGTCATTCCGGAGTCGGTCGCACGCACCGTAGCCATCACGATCGAGGTAGAGGTGGAGGTGGTGGTGGTGTACTGGAACAAGGTAGCTCCAGACCTTGCCATTATATTGCTACTGCTGGCCAGATAGCCCACGAGAGTCGAACTCTGGTAGATGGCAATAACGCCGGTAAACCTAACATACGAAGGAGACTGTTCGTTATCGATCCCTATGCGAAAAGCGGAATATACGCGTACGTGGTGGGAGGCACTGCCGAGGGCGTGTTACGGCGGACTCCTGGCAGCCCATCGATGTGCATAAATATTATAGTGCCAGTGAAAGGTATCGTTCAACTCACGGCTGGGAGAGAACAAGGACTTGGGTGGACTCGGAGTCAGCCCACGTGCTAACCGCGCAGCATTCGTCTCTGGTAGGGCAGAACGGGCGTCAATCGAGCCTGACCGACGGGCGAACCGAGCAGTGTTGCCAGAATTGACGGGGTTAGCAAGGACGGTAACGACCGCGACAAGAAGGATCGTAAGGAGCTGAGCGAGCGTGGGCATCCTGGACAGTATGAGTCTTAGACCGAGGAAAGAGACGGTGAAAAGGACATAGATGAGGACATCTTTGTCTTATATATGTGACTACCCTTGGCTGCGCGCGCGAGGCACGCGGAGCCACACCTAGCAGGAGACGATGCCCTGTACCTGCATTTTGACAGCTCGATCGGAGACATGGTGGACCGGTGTTAATTAAGTCTGTTTGCTGAAATATTGGAAGGCCCTTAACGATGTCTAGGGGGCCCAGAACGCCCACTAGCGATATTCTGCGTTACCGATGAATAGGAGGACAGCTGAGGTATTGCTGACTGGTTATACATGTGGTTGGCCCGAGTCGCCTTTGAGTCGGACGTCAAGTTAATCCCGTGAGGAGCTACTGGCCTGGTCTTGCTACACGTATGTAAGATTGAGACGGTCGGCTTCTAGTAGAAGGCATCTGTTATAAGGTAATGTGCATGTCAAAATTCAATGCAGAATGTCGGAGGGCATGGATGGTCTAACGTACGCTAGCTTGACTTCGCTTATAATCTGGCAATCTGTAGTGGGCATAGCGTCACCGGCAGTCTAACATTAAGCAAACAGAGGGTATATTATCGTCTGTCATGATGAACAAGATGCAGGGGATGTCCTCTTGATCATGAAGCTGCTGTATGTGGTCCATATTGGGAAGGTGCACGTGGCCCGGCCGTCGTGCTTTATGCGCTTCGCACGTCGTTGCACCCGACGCCCAAGGTGCTCAGCAGGCCGGAGACTCTTGCACGACGTCCTTTGCGACACAGAGTCGTTCTAGCTTGTATCGCTTAACGGAGAGCGCTCCATTTTTGAGGAAAGAGTGCCAATCAGGTTATATCCTCACCACCTTCAGGTACGCTGTCACTATATTCGTATGTCTCCGCTTTGGCTAAAGTTACCTCTTCCGTAGCGTCAATTGCTCTTGTTCTTGTTAAGGCGGTGCACGCCGGCTTTCCGTGTTAATTGTTGAAGAGTCTAATATGGCTACACCACGTTCTCTAACTCCCTCGACTCCCTCTTACCCTCGATCACCCTCCCCTCGAGAGAGCTTGGCTCCCGGTCCCTCCTCTCAGCCTAGCACTCCTCAGGCGAATCGCCTTTCCATCGGCGCCAACCGTCCAAGGAGCGGGACCGTTACTCTCCCCACACACCACAGAATCGACTCCACTGTCTCGTCTGCTTCACAGTCTCGCTCACGACACTCCATGACATATGTTGGCCAAATTCCTGTCACCACTCCTCCGACGCCATCCAAGGCGCAACCATCTCATGTGATGCCTGGGTCAACCCATGCGAGTGGAATCCTCCCTCCAGCGTCCTTCTTCCGTCCTTCCCGACCTAACTATTATCAGTCATCACCTCCCTTCCCACGACCGTCCTCAGCTCTCTCATATGAATCTTACCAGGAAGCTCCGGACCAGTTTCAGTTGGCACCGCTAGAGGAGCACAATGATGTCAACCATTCCCAAGTCTCTTTGGCGAGCGGAGGCGTCGTGGCGAACCAGGAAGAGCTTCAGCGGCAATCCGACGCATCAAGGCGCTCGAAATCAAGTCGTGAGCCCTTGCTACCGATCGGCGGTGCTAGCAAGAAGCCTACCAACTTGACTCTCCCTGGAATGTCGAATAGCCGCAGCCAAGGGTCGGCAAACGGTGCCGGAGAACGCAGTCCAACTGGCATGTACAGTAATGCAGGCAGGGGTCGTGTAAGGGACAGCATGGATAGGATGGAGAAGTTATTTCGACAAGGTCTAAGCATGGACTACATGCGGCGCTCGCCATCCATAGACCCCGCGTCGCCCGCTGGGGACGGCCGAATGACGTTCGAGACGAAGGGCACTACTGATGACGAGGACCGCCTCACATCATCGCCGGGTTCCCGCTATCACCGAAAGTCGGTATCGCCTGCGACCCGTTCAGTTTCTCGGGCGCATTCCGTGTACGACTTCAACCCTCAACCTCCACCCGATACCCACCCTGCTCTCTCCGCTGTGCCGATGACGGATGAGAAGGGGAAGGTTGTCCGCAACTACCAGCTGCATCCTTCGCGGAATAGGTTCTTTCTCGGCGGCAAGTGTCTCACTGGCGGTGACAGCCCTTGGGCGTTTGTGAGCAGTCTCACTCTCGTACTCAGCATTATCGGTGTGTGGTTTGGCACGACATGCGTATACTGGTGGACACACAAGAGCCCAGCCGTCGCAATTGTCGGAGCTTACATGTGTCTGCTGACACTATCATGTATGCTGGCCACTGTGAGTCTCTCCATCTTACGTAGTGCACCGTACGTACCCCGCGTCGCTGCCCTGAATCAATTTATTTTATCTTGCCTGGGTCGAAGGAGGAGGGGACTCTACAAATCACTCGCGGAGAACAGTCATTGACTGTCGATTTGTCTGTAGGCATTCCGCGACCCAGGCATCCTACCCCGGAATCTCGATCCTGATCCGCCGTACCCTACTACGTCCCCGTCCGATGGCGGCGTGAAAGCTCCTTTACCTCGGGACCTCCGGGTACGGGCTGGAGTGTACGTTATTATACTTGTCCGCCTGCCTTCGTCATTGATCAGTGATTCGCAGTGTCCGCGTCAAGTACTGCCCCACGTGTAAGATCTATCGGCCACCTCGGTCGAGCCACTGTAAGATGGTACGTCACGTTCGCATGATCGCTGGAATGCCCGACTAACGTTCTTTGCCTTAGTGTGATAATTGTGTCGACGGATGTGACCATCATTGTCAATGGGTCAATAATTGTGTTGGCCGCAGGAACTACACATTCTTTTTCATCTTCCTAACATCTGGTGTGAGTACATGCGGATAAGTCGTCCAGAGTTCGTGCTGAAGTTGATATGCGTGTAGGTCACGACACTTGTTTTAGTGATATGTACTGCTGCATTGCACCTCTACTTCTTGACTCAGGACGAACATATCGACTTCCATCATGCACTGAACAAAGGTGCTGGTAGCGCTGTGGTTTTTGTAATAGGGATGCTTGTGATCTGGCCAGTATCAGCTCTGTTGGCATACCACATGCGGGTAAGTGCTTGACTTGGTGTTCGAGTTCATCGTGTCGCTAAACAGGCGCCAAATTAGCTTCTATTACTCAACGTCACGACCATTGAACAAATTCGGAACCAGGCGCACAAGTCGCTTGTTCCGGGGCCTGCACCGCCCAACCCGTTCTCTCATGGAGGCTGGCGAAGAAACCTAGTCGCGGTGCTCTGCAGACCTGCGGGTTATTCGTGGTTAGACGCCCATGCTGTGGCGACGGAAGATAAGAGAAGAATCAACCCAGGAATGGGCGTCGTCGAAAGCAAACAACCATCATAGTATTGCATTCCTTATACTTGCGGGTTGTATGTTTATATTTATCGGTGCTATGCTGGGACGTGGTTGGGTTGCTTTCTACTGCTATTTCTTTGTGTATCTTTAACGTCTGCTACATGGGATTCTTGGGAACTACATTCTATATTATATAATCCGTCCCTCATTCTCTGGTATCCTTATCATAGAGCATCTTTTCAACATGCAATGCATGGGCGGTCTACGTCCGTTAGTCGAGCAGGTCCACGATGATAGGCCTGAATCCCGGTCCGCCAAAGGTAGGTCGAACGCCCTTGCTGCGTATCTCTTCTGCGCGGGGGCCCATTGGCCAGTTTGCTGCGTTCACGTAGATGGTGCTCTCGCCCTGTGACCATTCACGAAGCTCCGCGCCATGTCCCTCGTGAATATGACCGAAAAGGTGGATCCTCGGTCGCAGTTTTTGCATATGAGCTGCAAGAGTAGGACAGCCCACATGGTCGCCGGCCAGGGTGCTATCCAAGACGTTGTGCGGAGGTCCGTGGGTCAGGCTGTAGGAGTCCGTGTCCTTGGTCAGTCTGATCAGCGAGCAATAGCGGTGTCGCGTACAGGATGTCTGTCTTCGGAAACTTGGCAAGAAGTCCTGACAATGATGTTGAGGATGTAAAGCACTAGTTGCTGGTATAATAACGCACTTTCTGCCTCAGCACCAGGGTTGTAGTTGAACGCCCAATCGTAGAACCACGGAGACCACTGACCCTGAATTAGCCAGAGGATATCCTGGTCCCTGCTCACTCACTGGGGATCCATAGACTGACCAGACGCGACCGTCTTCTTTCGCCTGGAAGTCATACTCTTCGTCCTCGAGGTAGACAATACCGGCTTTGTGAGCTTCTTCTCCCTTCACGAGGTCCATGATCTTCTCCTCATCCTCCATGTCCATTGCGTAGATGGGGTCAGATTAGAGATCGCTGTAGCCGCAAGACACGTGGCTCACCTGTTTGTGCGGGCCATGCCATCGAGAATAGTTCTGCCCGTACCACCCTCTATGCAGCGTCAGATCGTGGTTGCCTGCAATGATTCTATCCCTCCTCAGCGTTCAGACTGATATCAAGAGTGCGCTCTACAAACATCTTGTTATGGTGGGGCAGTTTGCGAAGCCAGTCCATCGTTACCTCGAAATTCCTCAAGGTGCCCGTCTCGGTCAGGTCGCCACTGTGCAGAAGCACATCCCCGTCTGGCACCGGGAAGAAATGGGAGTGCGTGTCGCTGATGCAGACAAAGCGGGTCCATTGCGGCCCAGGGCGAGGAGGCGGATTTGCAGGGTCGTATTCAAGATACACATGAGCAGATGGTGATTCTATCGTTTCAGAGTCCATGCTGAAGATGACGACAGCAGCAAGCCTGGGAAGCTGAGACGCGTGACTGTGACAGCTGATTAAACGCGCTCGGTAACGCGAAGTGTGATGTGCGACTTTGTTTTTTCACGACCACTCACAAACTCCTCTGTGGCATGGAGAACCCGGAAGGCAAGAATTTTCCCCGTCTTTACAGGCTCTCCATTCAACTAGCATTGGCGGATATAGACGCCACAGGGCACTTCCTCCCTCCCGAGCTCACTGATGCAATAATCAAATGGCTGAAAGGCTATCCGAATGCATTGAAAGCTTGTTCCCTCGTATCGAAAACATGGTATGCATGCGCTCGCCCCAGACTATTCAAGTTAGCAAGGGTTTTCAAGAAGAGAGACGCCGAGCGTTGGTGCAAACTGATAGAATCCTGCCCGGCCATTGCCTCCGATTACCTGCGCGAGTTCGAGTTTATGCCCAAGGGCAGAGTCACCGATGCCCACCTGCCTCACTTGGGTCAGCTCTCTAGAGTCACTCGTCTTGCCTGGTGCCTGGATGAAAGCTTGAAAACCAGATTCAGCGATTCTATCCGCCGTTTCACGTCTTATTTTCCCGCCGTCACTGATCTCTCTGTCGAGGGTGGATTCCGTACGGTGACCGACGTGGCCAAGTTTCTTTGTATGTTCAAGGGCCTCAAGGCGCTCAAGATGGAGTATGTGCACTACGACGTCGACTACGAAGATGGCATGGTTGAGATCGAAGATATACCCCGCGACCTCGTGTTCGACTCTGCCTCGCTGGAAAAACTGATCCTAGGACCAACGGACGACCCAAGCGGGGGTTTTGAAAGGCTATCGAAGTGGATTCTCGCTCGTGAAAAGCCCGCGCCTGGTATTCGCTCGCTCACTTGTGCGATCGAGAGCCTGAAGACGGAAGAAACTAATCGTCTTATTCAATGCACCGGTGATACACTCGAGCAACTCATCCTGTGCCCACCTGAGCCTGCGAACCTGGCCGAGGACGACTGTGCGTGATTTCCTGGTTACGAGACTTAGATTCCGAAAAATGATTCATTCCGTTTGGCAGACGTACCACCGCAAGCGCATCAGCTGCCCAACCTCAAGAGGCTCGAGTTCGGCACCATATACGAATCCGACGAAGAGGATGGTATCTACCCGCCGCTGCACTGGGCCGCCGTCTTCATCGAGTCTCTCCCGGTCTTGCACACTGTAAACACCCTGCGCTTTGAATTCGGCGACAGAAGCCCCCATCCTGACTCCATGGAAGGCATATTCGAGAAGATCACCTGGGAAGGTATCATAACAAACGTTTTGAAGAAGCAATTCCCCAACCTCAAGGTTATCGAGATCGGCATCAAGACGAAGAACTTTGTCCATCCCGAGATGCGCAAGGATTCTCTGAGGTTTCTCTCCGCCCGCATGCGCAAGGTCGGCATAAAGCTGCGGATGAAGTGGGGTGCGTCGATTTTGCCGTCCGTGCGACCTTGCATGAAGTGACGTATGATCGGGTAGAGGATATATGCCTGGACCTGACTTTAAAGCAGATAACGAGACTTATGGCCATTTACGAAGGGAGAGAGCCTCTGGAGTTTCCTGAGGGCTTCAAGGACCCCATGGAAGAGAGCAGCGAGGATGAGGACGAGGACGAGGACGAGGGGGTGTACTCGACGACCGACGACGAAGATGAAGAGTTCAGTGATGATGAGGACGACTGGGCAGATGATGAAGCTTGACAAGCTTGAAGATTGAAGCTGAAGTTTGAGGCCGAGATGAAGAGAGACCCGTATCCTCAAGTACCCATGCTGTATCTCCTGTAATCTCTCTTGACGCTACGACTCGATCTGATCAAACCGATGTGAACATAGCTGGCCAGATCATGAAGTGGCCGAGTTCCACGGTTACTTGCACCCTCGTTTCGGCCCCGAAGATACAAGGGCATAGTCCGATGATGGTCCGCCTGCATGGCATCTGTCGTAATTCACTGATTGACCGAGCAAGTCCGTGACCTGCTTTATCTTTAGACGCACACAGTAAAATTAGTGCAAGTACCCCATCTTGCAATGATGTGATGCACCTTACTTGCCGCCGGTTGGATCGGATGTTGGCGCCGTTCCTCTTACGCAGAGGAATATGATTCCCGGGTGAGTTGTAGTGGATTTGTCGGGAATCAGCGCTGAGCGACTGAATAATGCCGTATTCAAAAGCAAGCGGCTCAAAAACTATGTTATACCCGCATCCTAGTGCCATAACTGTCTGCTTCTTAGCACCATATACAGGTATAGATCTGTGAACTATATGAGACATAATTCAAAGAAGAAGGCTTAGTCACAGAACTTGCCGTACTCGAGGGATACCAGGGTATCTTGATCTGAGTTGCGTTACGTCCGAGAAACCGAATACTTCAAAGTAAGGGCTGCCCGTACTGCTACACAGGACACCGACCCCGTTGACGTCCTGTGGCACGCTTGCTGGTGTCGACAGAGTTCAGAATCACGTTGAACGTTGACCGGCAACGATGCGGAGCGAATTTCGCGCACACAGAGAATATATATCTGTCAGGCGTCAGTCAATACTGCGTCCATTCTGATTTCGAGTATGATCAAATCATGACACTCTTACCATCATCATGGACTTCCAACAAGGTTAGACAGGGACTGCGTGTGAATGCATGATAGTATTAAATCCGAAGGGGTCACCCTTGCACCCATGCCCGAAATTACCGGCCTCCCTCTTCATTACTGCGTCAACAGTATTTACTTGGACTTTGTCCAACTTCGAGCTTGTCCATTGTTAGGGACATCGCACTCTTCATCCGAGGGGGGCAGGGGCTGACTCATTTGGTATGGTCGGTGCGATGATTCGGAATTCCGCAGGTCATGATTGATGGTCCTGTTGCATGAGTACCCTCCGAGTCCATGAATCCATGTGCATCGGGAATCTCACTGAAGTCCCGAGACCAACCTCGTGTTCCGTGGTCAAGCAAACACCCTCCCAACGCTATTTCCAGTCGATGTATACATAGCAAATGCGAGGTTTTTGCCACCACGGAATTAATTGCCCAGCTTGGAGCATGAGCAGGTGGAGCGGGGACGTGTCGAGGCGGAATGAAGGTGTGCCTGAACACGGAAGCGGAATATGCAGACCAACGACCATTCCGCGATGCCATTCCGCGATGCGATCAGGGCCCTACAACGCGACAGCCAAACAATTCTCCTCCTCTGTGCCACAATCCATCAAAATCTAAATATCTAGGTGAGCTCAGCTCGAGTCATTGAATCAGCTATAAGCTATCGAGAACCATGATACTCGAAGGGGAGCACAGCGGGAACGGATGAAACTGGGGCAGTATTTCGTCAAATATACGTACAACATAAGTAAGCGCAGAAGGCACATGCAGGGTATCCAGCTTATAAAGAGTTGATGCCGACAAGCGCATCAGAGATTGGAGGATTGATAGAACGCTTTGTAGGACCCTGTTTTCTGGTTGGGAATTCATTTGGAACGAACAGGACCTGTAAAGAAACTCGAGGGGCCAGTTAGACAATATATAAGGGAACAGCATGTGCATTTACACAGACTTGTCAGGATGAAGATCTCTGGAAGACAAACAAGGGTGAAGACTGCGGTGACGCACGCCCAGGTACACACCCCTGAGACGATCGTGATGATTCCGAATTCAGGGCCCCGTTACAGTTCACAGCTGCTGTCGCACGTCTCGCCTGGATATTAATTTACCATTTTTCGTTGCAAGTAGCCTGCAGGATGGCCGTGTTTCTGCGAGTCCAGAAAGCTCACCAGTTTTGTGGCTGGACAGAGTCTCCATAGCAGACTTCCTCCTTCGTCGGTCGACGGAGAAGGTGAAGCGCCACAGTCCCGGTAACTGTCCGATGCGCGGGCCCGATTGACCTTGAATAGTGATGACGTAACGAGAAATGGAACCCGGACCGGACGACTTTCAGACGCTGAGTTAGCCTTTCCAAGCGGAGCTCTAATTTAACACTAGCGATGCTCGGCACACCGGCATCAGCGCAGGGTAGACTCTTGTTCTCCTCCTCCTCCTCCTCCTCATCCTACGCTGACGCGACGCTTGAAGATATTCGGGCGACGAGAGAGCTGCGAGGAGCAGCTGACCCTGTCCTGAGAAGAGAAACTAGAGAAGCGATACTCAAAGGAGCGAGCCAGCAGGATTCTTACATAAGGCAGAAGACTGGAGGGGAGAGATTGCAAGCCGTCTATAATAAGCCGGCACGGACAGTATGGAAAGCTATCCTCCCGCGGAGAACGCCTCTCCGTCTGACAAGCCGCTGCAGCCGGCGCCGCCATCTTCAACAAAGGCCAGGAAAGCTAAACGGCAAAGGGGTCCAGCGCCGGAGACTGTCCCTGAAGCCACTCCGAGCGAGCGGACCAGTCAGTGACTCTCCTGCTGCAGTGATATCGCCCTCTAATCTATCCCGTTTGTTTGTTTTGATTTAACCTCAGCCACCACACCCTCGCATGTCAACAGCGACAATAGCCCTGCTCATCCTTATCCCGCTCATCCTATGATGAACCCGCCGTATCCCATGAACGGCTCGCCCTACCCTCAGCCTCCAACGTCCAATCCCTCTTATACTTCGGCGAATCCGGCTATGAACCGTACTAGTCCTCAGGTCGGTCCTGGCATGCCAAATCATGTCCCACCTCAATCGTATCCGTATGGGATGCAGCAGAACCCGTATGCCACCCATGGTTATGGGTACACCCAATTCACGCCCCATATGATGGTCTATCCACGCACAGCGTCGCAAGAGACCCTACAAAACCAGGGCGCTACCTCCCCGGCGCCATCTCCCACTGCTTCGACTTCAGGTAAGCGTAAACGAAAATCAGGCGATGATGCTAGGGGCCACAGTGTTGGTGAGAGGGCGTCTGACGAAGAGGCGGCTTCTGGTCGCGCGTCAGGTAATCATGCCAGCCCTGGAGGTGTAGTCGATGTGAAGAAGCGCACCAAGACACAACGCGCCTGCGACAGTTGCCGGACACGTAAAATCAGGTATGTCCATGTCACTCCATCTTGCATTGTAGCACGCGACCGCCAACTTCCCATTTCCGTTGGTCACGTCTTCAGCGCCTGTTGTCCAAAACCTGTTGCGTCTGTCGGTGGCTAATACATGGGATCAGATGCGACATAATCCCTGACAGCGATCCTCCCATATGTCAGCACTGTCGACAATACGGCTATGAGTGCACTTCCTTCAAGCCCATCACTGAGACCCGCTTCAAAAAGCGAAGGATCGAACAGGAGGCGGCTGCCGCCTCAGAAAGGGAGAAGACAGAGTCTCTACGGACGGGTACTGCATCTCCTGCACCGTCGACTCACTACTTTGGTACGCTGCACTCTGACATCATGGCGTCTACCAGTTTGTCATGTCTGCTCTAGGTCCCACGTCTCCTGCCTATCTCTTGCATTCGCAGCCATCCGTCTCCCCTCGTGTATACGAGTCTTACGATCTGCGATACCATCACTCATGGGAGGTTGCCCGTGATGGTGACGGGATCATCCAGATTACGGAACCGGACCGCGGCGAACCTGTTGCGAATTTGTCCAAACAGATAGACCCTCGAATTGAACGCGAGATTATTCAAAAACTCGTCAACGCCTACTTCATGGACGTCTCGCCCCTATTACCCATAGTCACCCAGTCCGAACTCCTCTCTAACGCCACGCCGCCGCCTATATTGCTGTACTCGATGTGCGCTGTTGCTGCTGCCAAGCGAGACGTGCCGCAGACTGTATTTGACACATTGAGGCATGCCGTCAATAATGTCATTAAGGCGGAGGACGTCCTGAGTACAGCGTCTCTTGTCAATGTGCAGAGCTTGATCATCCTCAGTATGACGGGCGATTGTCATTCACAATTCGTACCCAACGCGCTCTCGGCGCTTTGGATCCGTTTGGGTGCGGCGATCCGGATGGTACGTGGGGTTTTCGCCAAGGATGGCCAATGGTAGCTAAAATACGCCGCGCTTTAGGCGCAAGACCTCGGTCTGCATCGCGCAGAGTCTGTTAAGGCGGACATAGAGATGCGCAGGCGCCTTTGGGGCGCGTGTGTCATCAGCGACCGATGGTATGGTTCTCCTGCACTGCATTTCCGTGCCATTTTAACTTGCTGCGCCGCAGGACAAGCCTGGCTTATGGCCATCCATTTATGATCGACGTCCAAGACTGCGATGCACGCCTCCCTTCGTCCGGGGATAACAACGATCTCTACATGGATGAGATGGTTCGATTAAGTATCATTCTCGGACGTGTGCTTAAAACTATCTATAGGTGCGCATGTCCCGCACGTTTACTCCAGTCACGGACCGGTGACTGATTGATTGTGGATGCAGCCCCTCTGGCCTGACCCTGGCTACGGACGAGATCTTGTATGCGCTCTTAGCGGACATTGAGGCTTGGCAGGCAAATCTCCCTGAAAACCTTCGCTTCCGTGGTCCCGATAGTCCCACAAACGCAGGTGCGGGTTGCTGGCCTGATAAGTCCTTGGTTTCGCGACTGACATGGTTCGTTTTAGGTATCCTGCACCTGCTGTATTCCTGTGTTTGCATGATATTCTGGCGTGTCTTCATGCGGATATCATACAGCTGTCCCGCTCACCTCAAGTTTTCCTTGACGGTTGAGCAATGGACCACACTTGTCCAGTTGACCGGTGAGGCAATCGACTGGTTGGACGCGCATGAACGATCGTATGACGTGTGGCTGTTGGTTGCTTACGCGACTACGTCCTGCGCTCTTGTCCAGGTGAGCTGCTATTCAAGGTTTCATCCGTCGTGATTGTTAACGTGTGACTTGCAGTACCACACCTGGGCAAGACGTAAGGATCCCGAAGCTGTGGCCAAACTCAAGAAACTCCGGGACTGCGTGCGGAGATGGGAGAAGTCCCTCTCGCCTGACCACATGTCTGCGCGACGAAAGGCCTGTTGATAGGATTCGAGCCATTAATGGGACGTTTGCTGATATTTTTTATTATGCTACAGACGGCCGAAATCATCTCTCTACTTTACGAGGCTACCCAAGGTCCGTCTCAATCTCTTGACGCGCCAGCACTCAATCCCACCGGTGGCGTCAAAGGCAAGGCCTTGGCTGAGGGTCTGGACTATCGGAAGGACCCCTCACGACCTGGTGGAGGCGTGTACATCGCGCGGGGGAAGGCAAGGGAGGGAGACTACTCTGGGGTGGCGCCAGGGACCATAATACAGTCGGACGACGAATCGGAAGGTGAGGAATTGTCCGTCATGTCGGCGTTGGGGGTGTCGAACATTCGGGGCACCACCAAGTCAACTGGTCGTGCTCCTCCCTCTCCCTCATCTCCGTTCGATGTACCTTCATCTGACCTTGCGGACGGCGTGGCCTCTTTCTGGCCTGCGTCAGGTTCCTCAGGCGGCGCTAGTAACGCCAATCACGCCAACACGGGCGCTAATGCGGATGCCAACGCGAGGGGTTCGTCGATTGTTAGCATGGTGCCGTTGGCGGGAGCGGGGGCGTCGAGCTTCTCGAACCTGAACCCGGCCATGAATGACCTGATGTCCGGGGCACCCAACAACAATGTGCAGGTAATGAATGTGTTGGACATGGCTTTGCCGGATGCTTCGAACAGTGCTTTGCAGCAGTATGCCTTGGCGGAGGACGGGTTCTTGGATGGCTTGCCTGGGGGAATGTTTGATTGGGGTGAGCTGTCGTTTTGAAATATTCGCAGGACTGATATTGATACCCTCCGTCAATTTCTTTCTCGTGCTAGGACAATGGGACACGTTTTTTGCTCGCCTTGGGCCTCAAGTAGGCCTGGCCGGATTTCAACAGCCGTTGGCTCAAGACCAGCAAACTGCTACAAGCAATGGCAACGGAGCCTCGATCATGGATGGTCGTCCGCAGCAGAATTTCCCTCCGTCTGGCGCTAGCAGCTAACCTCCTCGGTTGCTACCCGTTGTCCACCCGGCGGAGACATGATCTGTCTTCACCCCCACGCGTTTCCTTGGCTCATCTATTCTTTCTGTTGACCTCTCGGACGTACTATCTCGAACTTGGCTGCATTGGTTTGGAGAGACGCTGCAGGTAACGAACGAGGTCGTGGCAGCAAAAGTGTATTCTAGATTATCCCTCAGGCTTAGGTATAGAGTTCATATAAACCAGCTTGATGTAAATAATGGACTGGATTGGATGGTGGCCAGTGTATCTTATCGGTCGGCTATTATCGTTGCAGTCCCGGATTTGTAAATCGTTGCATCGAGATTGTTGGTGGTTGCGGTTAGCTTCCTTTGACTTCTGATTCCAGGCGCGCTTGTGCGCAAGGGGACGTTTCTGCGAGCGGTGGGTGGTGGTGGTGTTCCGCCAAGGGTGTTGCGCTACGTGTGGCAGAGAAGGGGAGGGGATTGTGGCGGGCGCATGACCGTAGTTAGCGCCGGGCTTGTGATGGAAGGCTCGTGGCAGATGCTTCTCGAGCTTCTTGCGCATGAGTTGGTTCCCCGACCCAGCGTGCGTCGGCTTCTGGTGCATTTTCCTTTTCTCCTGCCTTGTCTCTTTCTATGCTACCCCTTCTGCCCTTCTAATAATACTTATCCGCGCACGGACCATCTCTTCTCGTCGGCGTCGCGCTCGACGTCGAGCACGCCGTACACACTGGCCGTCTAATACCACTTACCACCCGCTCCTTCTTTATCTTGGAAAGCACCCATGGCCTCACTACTCTCCCCAGCTCCCTCTGGTCCCCCGCGCCTTTCTCAGCTCTTGCCGACCGTAAAGTGTTCGAATTGCAATGAACCAGTCGCGCTTTCGGAGCTAGGTGAACACGTCTGCGCCCCAGCGCCTCCGCTCCCAAAGTCGCCCGTATCTGCAAAGTCTGTAACCGGCTTGCTGCCTACGCGTCTCCAGAATCTCGTTTCGTCAACTCGCACTTCCAGTCCACCAGAGCCGCCGAGCAAAGCCTCGCCACCGGGTTCCGCTGGCCAGCAAAGGTCCTCCTCACTGTCAGTGTCTGGGAGGAACCAACGGCCCGAACGCGGTCCAAGTCCTCTCTCACGAACATCTGAATCCAGCGCCTCATCTCCCACCAGCAGCCTTCCGAGCCCAAGTTCTTCGGATCCCCGAGCGTCTGCACGCATTCCGCCTGTTCGTGAGAGAGCACCGTCTGTGTCGGCTCATCGCGCTGGCACCCATTCCTTTATTCCTGGCCGTGCCGGAACACCGCCAAATGCTCCGCAGCGCGTCGTCTCACCGTCTGCATCCGTACATGCTTATCCGAATGATGGCGGTAAGCCTGTAGACCCCAGAGCACGAACGTTATCCAGTCCGAGAAGAGAGTATCCCGAATTCATGTCCAGCCCCGTTATACCCCCAACCCGCAACAATACACCGTCCGCTCCACTCGTTCAACCTCCCTCTCGAGCTAGCAACCCCTCCACAATCAGGCGCCCGAGCAATGGCTCAGCGCACTACCCGTTCCCTTCCGCAGCGCCACCCCAAATACCCCTCCCTCGCACCCCTTCGACTTCTTCACACATTGGTACTTTGCCTGTGCACCGTCATCCAAGTTCATCCAGTACGTACACCTCCCCAGCACCTCCCCCAAGGACGCCTCCATCTCCTGCCCCAGGATCGCCGAAGGTTGATGAACCCGACACCAAGACGGGCGGTGAGGCGGGTATGGCGGGAGTTGGTAGGCGAGGATTCGCTGCGGTGGCCAGAGCTGCAATGTTCACAACCGGCCACGCCCTGCCCGGACAGGATAATGAGTGGGGAACGCCAAGCATGGATGGTCGGAGGCCGAATGCGCCTCGTTTCCTTGACATCAACACGGCATCGAATGTCTTAAATTGTAAGTCCGAGAGTCTTATCTTTGCCTTTGCGCCGTACATCATCAGCACTTCCTCTTGAATCCGAGGCTTCTTGTCCTGAATATATACTGCTTCGCTACCCTGGAAATTATATGTAAGTAGTGCGCAACGCTGACATAGATTTTTCTCCCTTTTGCTCTGACAGCGGCCAACACTCCTCCTCTTTCGCCCAACCCCAGTACTCATTCATCAACGCACTCACCACATTCTCCATATTCCCCCACTTCTTTCCCGGGAACCTCATCCCCATCTCACCCTGCCATCGCCTCCTCCAGGACACCTTCTCCTGCCAACACATTCACTCAGGTCGATCGTCTCACTCAGACGCCCACGCCCACGCCATCAGACTACACAAAGCGTTCGCAAACACCCACAACTCCAATGACCCCGTCGCTACCCTTCTTTGAGAAATTCAAGAACAAGTTGCCCGGTTCGCCGTCGGCCCCTGGGTTTGGCTTCACCGATGAACGGGATGAACCGAGACCGATCTCACCCGATGCGGATTCGAGCTCGGAGTACTCTGGCAGCGGCTTAGCGTATGCGGACGACACTGACGACGATGAGGCTGGGCTAATGGTCAGCTCGACTGTGCAGCCTCTGTCGGTGAAGGATAACAATTCGCCCCACAAGGTGCGCTTCCCGAGTATGTCGGACAAGAGCGGGACCACCAGGCTGGACTATTCGAAATCGACCTCGACCTCGGCGTCCTCACCGTCAAGAGGAGGGCCGTCGAATTTGCCGATGCGCAGTATATCCGACTCGTCGTATTCCTCGTCGCGAAGCGGGATGGGTGCGTTGGATCGGGCGATGGAGACATTGTTCGAGGACCCGACGTCGCCGACGACCTCCACTACCTCCACTTCGTTTGGCCCCGGCCACACTGGCCTGACCAAGTCGAACACGACGTCGAACCGCGGGTCGGGCGCAATGAAGCTGCCGACGAGGAGCCACACGAGCCCGACGTTGCATACGCATGCGCTGGGGGAGGGGAACAAGAAGCGGGAGCGGAGGTGCAGGCGCTGCGAGAGACGGATTGATGACGGGCGATGGGTGCGGACGGACAATGGCGGGGTGCTCTGCGAGAGGTGCTGGAAGAACATGTATCTACCAAAGGTGAGTGTCCTTGCATCCCCTGTGTATATTCGAGTGGCTGTATGCGCTCGCTCTTCCTTGCGAGACGGCTGACCGTCTTTGGTATTTATAGTGCCGCCGCTGTAATTTACCTATAGAGAAGCATGCGGTGTCCTCCTCCGATGGCCAACTGAAGGGCAAATATCACCGCGAATGCTTTAATTGCCATACTTGTCACGTGAGTGTCTACCTTCCTGGGTTGTTGAATACTCAGCCCGCTTACGTTCATTGGTTATGGCAGAGACCCTTCCCGGATAAGACCTTCTATGTTTTCGACGGCAAGCCTTTCTGTGGATACCATTACCACGAAGCCAACGATTCATTGTGTGCCGCTGCGACCTGCGGCCAGCCAATCGAAGGACCTTGTGCTGTTTCACATGCAGGTGACCGGTACCATCCTGAACATCTGCTCTGCGAATATCCTCGTGGTTGCTCAGAGAAGTTAGATGAGTATTATGAAGTCGAAGGGCGGATGTTATGCGAGCGCCATGCCTTCATGGTTCACAATGGGGACGACGAGGAGGAGGACGACGATAGGGTGCTCAAGGCCATGAAGAGAACCACCCGATTCATAGATTTGACGCAATTGGGCGGCAACGGCTTGCGGTAATTGGCTGGGTGGATATACCACTCGTCAGGTTGATATTGGGATTCTAGGTCCTCGGATTACAATTTCATTTTGCTCCGTTTCGGGACGGTCTATACCTTGCTTATGTTTATCAGCTACCACGGACCTCAAACATTGTATTCTTTCATCATTTACAGCATCTTTTTGGATCTTTTACCTTGTCTTACCTACGTACTTCGATCGCCTCGTTACGCGGCGTGTAGTGGAACCCTCCTTTGTAATATATCCCTCATCGTTACGCAAATCCTGGAAAGCTTGCAGGGAATATTCTGCAAACAGGGTATATGCTTTCCGTGCACAAGCAGCGTGCATCAGGATAAATGTCCAACACATCGTCGCGTCAGGTCCCAGCACCTAACCACAGGAGCCTCTTGATACCATACTCCATCTTCGAGTAGACTGTAGTCATTCTCTGTGCTTCCGCCAAGCTAGAGGGAAGGTATGAGTGCAAAAGGCGAAGGGAACTATGCATATTTTGACTGACCCCACGACGTCCTCCTCCGCAACGAAGCCATCATGAGCGGACCCTACGTCCTTGCAAGCCCGCTCGATTGCGTCCACTATCAAGTCAACGGCCTCTTTGCAGTTTGTGGCACCAGTCAAATCATCAGCCTGCTCTTCAAAACTGCCAGATCCTCTCCGTGACCTTGCAGGATCAATAGATAGGGCCTTGAATGCTGCAAAACACGTGGTGCTGGAAACGTCGGGGGTCGCATTTGAGAGGACCCTGGAAAGCTTGGAATCCTTGCGCGACCGACTGGGTAGGATCGACGGCCTGCCCGACATAAGCGAGTTTGGGAAAGATGCCACCGAAGGTGACTCGGGGCTATTTCGTACCGAGTAACTCGTTACTCGCGTGTCTTGATTAGTATTGAGCCACGTTACGATGAACCCGGCGTTCTGCAGAGGGTCTTTACTCGATTCCTCCAGCGGTGAGAGGATGTATGCGCCTTGTGCACATTAAGTAAGAGGTGAGCAGTGCCTGAGTTGACACCCACCTTTGCTGATCTTCGTAATATCCCCAAGAGGCACGCGAGTGTACATCTTGACCTTACCGAGGGCATAATCGTAACTCTGGTTATGCATCGTTACGAGTGCGCCAGCTTTTGATAGCTGTTGCAACTTACAACAATGTACAGTGCCCTGGCGGTCTAGACTGAATTGTCAGTATTCAGACGAATCTCGGCAGCAAATGATGACTGACCAGAAGAAGCACTTTCTCCTCGAAGCTCCGGCTTATTTTCGTGTTCAGTTCGGCCGGAGAGAACAGCGTCCATCCCGAGAGTAAGCGCTCGCCCTCCAACAGTACTCGAGATACCGAGGTTGCAATAGCCTCTGCTCGAATCTTCGACAGCCGGATCAAATCGCTGGGATCACTGGACTGCAGCTTCAAGAGGAACTCGGAGAATACTGAAACAGTACGATAGCCGAGCATATAGTCTATGACCGCTTGACAAAACCAGTCGCTGAAGGTGGAAGTGTACATTCTGCCATATAATCCATTTTCAGTTCAGACAACGGCAGCGACGGCGAAGATCTGCGAACCTTGCCAGTGAATTGACACCGTCATTGAGCATACCACCCAAGTCACGTTTGCCAGTTCTTCAGGGAGCGTGAACAAAGGGCTCACGGTCCGTACGGAATATTCCACCAACCTTGTGAAATCGCCCTAGAGAGAAGTATGCATATATGCACCACGGAACAAGATCACTAAACACATACCTTCAACGCAGACGTCCCAGCGCTGTCAGCCAAGTTAGTAATCTAATACCTGCTTTAATTGACCGGAACTTACTAAATTCTACTAATTGCGTCGCCGTTGTTCGCCCATACTGAGTGACAGTCAGAACGCAGAACAGCACTTGCGAAGACGATGTACCGTCGTTGAACACAATATCAGTTTCCGTTCTGACACCAGTAGATGGATTCAATAAAGCAAGAGCACCCAGTTGTCTGTCCAAGACGTGTCGCGCGAATGCTGACTGATTGCCAAGAGCTGTCGTGTCAGGCTGTACAGTTCTTACTCGGCAGTACGCACCTGAACCACATTCGTTCTGTCGAGGCAGTCTATGCAGTTGACACGGAAAGCACCTTTCTGCTCCGACATAAGATGATCGTTCGACACCCAGAAATATCTAAATCGTCAAACCGTGAGTAATTGAATTTCAGGCATCAGCGACTTCTTCACCCGTGAATTTCGAAGACACGCTCCATCTGCTCAATGAGCTTGTGTATATTCTCATACTTCATGCCTTTCGTCTCCGTGTGGAAGTCGTAGTCATTATACCTAGAAAGTGTCACGGAGGAAATATTATGACGTGATTACAGACCACTTACTGCACCTCTGACATATTCATCTTGGCCGTATATTCCCTATATGCGTGGGTAACAACGGACTCCTTGCCATGCTGTTCAGCCAAGTTGACGATAGTCTGAGCATGACAAACCATGAGCATCCGCAAGGTTAGGATGGAGATAAAAATACTACAGTCGGTCCGTATTTTGAGACGACTTTCTGGAAGTGCCTCCGAATAGCGTCGAGATTCTGCTCCTGCGTCCGTTCCGGAGATAAGACGGGTGCTGGTTTGAGACTGTATCCAGGTTGACTCCAGAACAGCGGGACTACGAGAGAAGTCAAGACCGTCTACCTGATCCGTGGGAGGATAGGACTTACTAGAACCCCGTATTATAGTGTAGCTGAAAATATTACTGGTGCCTTCACGCTTTAACGGGAGTCAGGTTTTATGTCTCTCGATCCCATATCTCGAGTATATGAAGCATACCTCGACTCGCATGACAACTTCTGTCTCAACAAAATTCGCAACATTGGCTTCGTCGTCGATGCCTCGTCTCTGGTATCTCAATCCACCTCGTTCCCTTGACCTTCTAGAAATGAGGATATAGTCCACAAGGGCTGAGTCACCCTCTTCCGAACCCACAGGCTCGCGTGGTACATGGAATGATGCCACCTGGTAGTAGCCCTGCATAATTGGTAGCACATACGAGTGCAGCTGAAACAACATGAATATACAATAAAACCAGACCATATGGGCTTTTACTCACCCCGGCATCGATGAACGGCTTACTCAGCCACTCATTCCACCAGAACTGGCGGTCAACCCGCCTCCAAAGAGGGAGGGTCGGATGCGCCTCCGCGAACACGTCTATCTTGTCCCCGACAGGGCTCAACGTGTGCTCGTCACCGAGCGCATTCAGGCCCGCAAGCAACGCATTGTGCCGCTTCGACTTATTGACCTCCTCGTGCTTGTGCTGAAAGGACCTTGTTACATCTAGCCCAAGCATGACCTACCGATATCGTCAAACTGTCTGGGACGGTAGGATATATGCTCACCGAAGTTGTACGCGAAATACATAGCTCCCATGGAGAACTCCCTGATAGCCTCTTTGACGATCTTGTCCTCCAGCTGGGTATGCCGTTCCTCGACGGTAGCAGGTGCAGGCGCTGTTTCCGTGAGAATCGTAGCCAGTGCTTCGCCGGGCTCCTGACTGGGATCCTGGGCTGATAACTCGAGAGCCTCTTCGCCCTCCTCGCCGAGCGTCAGACGTGACGTTTCGGAGTCCATGGATTCGGTAGTGTCACTTCGCTTTAAGCTAGGCACCGACATTCTATTCCAGAACGAGAGACGGTTAGCGATAGTCTTCGCTACCGAGGTATTGTCCGAAATGACTGAGGACGGAGTAGAAGAACCAGATTCTGTAGGAGATGGCGGGGTATTATCCTCGTCTTCCAAGGAGAACTCCCGTTTCATTAGCGGGGTCATTAGCTTCGTTTGTGTCTCCTCCGCGAACTTCACGCGGGGCTCCGTCGATCCTTCGTCTTTGTTTTCTGAAGGTAACGCCTGGATAGGATCTGTCGGCTCTTCCGAGGGAGAGAAGGGTAGAAGGGAAGGGCGAGCAAGGGCTGCATTCCGCGATGCTAGTGTATTGACCGCCATCCTTGCGCGTTCTTCCGTCAGGGGGATGGCCGTAACTCCCTTCACGCCGTATACCGGGTGGTCAGGGTCAAGCACTTCGAGAGTATAAGTTATCAATTTATTCCCAATGAAGAATTCTTCTTACATGATCCAGGTTCAGACCTAGACGTAACAACCAACAGGTACGCCGCTACAGAACAAGAGCATTACATTCAATCCGCTCCTAAATCCCATACAAACAATGTTCATACCAGAGAACAGCTCCATAATACCGACAATCCCATAAACTACCACACTCTCATCCCAATCCACATCCGGACCCTCCCCATCTCCCTGAACCTCCTCCACTACGGGCTTCATGCCCCATCCAATCTTTACATGGCTTTCATGGTGGGTCAACCCAGGGACAAATGGTCGAAGAAGCAGCCCCTCTTTCGTTACGAGCACCGCGATATGTTCGTGCGGAAATGGGTGCGGCACTGCAGGGACGACATATTTCGGCTGCAGGCCCGTTGTCGTCGCTTGCACGGTTGGTGCAGGCGGAACGGTTACTGGCACTGCAGGCGCTTTCGGTGGCGGCTTCAGAGATTGTCGGGCAAAGAGACGTTTCATGGCGAAGACCAATGAGCAAACAGTACAGGAGGACCAGCCGTGGTAGGGGTATAAGGCCAGAGTCAGTTACCAGTACATGCGCCGAATGAACGATCCAGGCGCGTCATTATTTCATGTCGCGTAAATTTAGATGGCTTTGCCGTCGGGTTAGTGTCCAGTATCATGTTCCTATGCCGCACAGTGGAAGATAATTGAACAATGAAGACAGAGTTTCAGCCAAATATGTCCGCTGCCAATACAAGAATACAAGTCCATGAGAATCCGAGGTCCTTGCACTGTTCCGTATCAAATGCTACGTAACAGTGATAATCTCTCCCTTGCCATCCTTCAAGATGACCAGCTCGCAATCAATCTTCTCGCCTGTATCAAGACACACAATGTCTGTAGGGTCCGTGGGATCAGTCTTTATCTGGCGCATCTCCATGAAGGCTCTGCCCAGGACGACGTCGAAGTGGGACTCTTCCGACAGGTAGACAGAGTGCGTGGTCTTCGTGCGGCCGAGTGTAACGGGCCACTTTCCAATGCTGGAAAGCGTTCTCGTAAGTGGCAGGCAAGGCAAGGAGCCGGAACACTCACTTGACAAGACCACTGTAGCCATAGTGACCCGGTGCCGCATCACGAGGTATAAACCCGTGCTTTAATGCAAACTTACGGGAGATGTAGAC
Source organism: Heliocybe sulcata (assembly GCA_004369045.1). Lineage (NCBI taxonomy): Eukaryota > Fungi > Basidiomycota > Agaricomycetes > Gloeophyllales > Gloeophyllaceae > Heliocybe > Heliocybe sulcata. The sequence goes on along the minus strand of ML213505.1, from coordinate 385,147 downwards.
ATGTCTGTAGCCGTTCTTCAGCAGCATACGCACTAGGAGCATAGTTTCTGTCAATCCAGGCTGCATTGAAGCCGATCCAGCGACGTACCGTCCTTGACAGGCCCAATACTTCCCATTACTGTCCTCACTCCGTTCTCGTTGTGGAACTTCTCGAACTCCTTCTTGTGCTTCGGAATAGCGTCGTCCTCGTCTAAGATCTGGCTCTTCCGCCTGCTGGACTTGCCACTTATGACAGACCGAGGTGCTAATTTAGATGGTGAGCGTTTTGGTGGCGCTTTCTCATCATTTGCTCTGAAGAGATAGAAGGATGGATTGCGGTAGGCAGGCGCCGCGGGAAGGGGGCGTTTAGGATCGTTCAAGTGGAGAGTTGGCGTGTGATCAGACGAAGATTCGGATGCGGTCTTCTGTCGCCACTTGAAGATGGTGTAATCAGAGTCTGTGGATAGAGATATGTTCGCACTCTGTGTACTCCTGCAAGGCGGACACTCACCATCATCCATATTCCAGGCAGTACCATTCCATTCGTATTTCACCCATCCTGGCCCCACTCGCTCTCCATGATAATCTGTATGCGCCTTTCTGCTGAGGGTATCAAAGAGATTTTTCAGGGAATCGGAGCTAACTGCACAAAGGATGCAATCAATCCCAGAATGCCCCGCAGCAAGTCGGCCGACATACGTGAGTGAACGATAGCAAAGGACGAGGTTGGCGTGTGTACGTTGACAACGGGTGGTTCAGAGGCCATCAGGGAAGTGTTACTTCAATATAACGAAGGCAGCGTACAGAAAGAATAGATCTCTTGGCCGTTTTATGTGTGCGATTCTGGTTTGGACGCGTCAACGTTAGCCAGGAGCGGTTTCGGGTGGTTCGATCATGTTGCTCCCTGTCACAGCTGCGTCACAGCTGCGAAGAAAGCCTCCTCGCCGTCTCCCATGAACCAGCAGTGCCGGCCTTTGAGACCTCTAGTCTTCTTGAGAGATACCTAGTACGAAGGATAGCCTAGCGCTCAGATGCATTAGAAATGCGACAGACTTAACAAATCATGAATGCATGACGAGGTGTCGACTGCAGGACACAGCAAAATTTCTATTCTGGGAGCTGCCAGATCGAGCACGTGGTTTCCAGAAAATGTGTTCACTGCCAGTGCGCGCTCTTGTCTTTCAACCTCTTTCCCAATCCTATTTCTACCCTTCTAGCCGACCAAGGATCATCGATACGTGAGGTCGTAATGGCTGAGCCCAAAGGAAAAGCATGGCCCCTTGCTCCCCCCGAGCTGACCAACCAGGCAAGCCTTACTCGATTTCTCCAACCAGACTGACACTGACCGTGGCGGGTCGAATGTATTCAGATTCTTGATCTGGTGCAGCAGGCCTCACAGTACAAGCAATTGAAGAAGGGTGCCAACGAAGGTATGTCTCGAAAAATTCTCTCCGGTGCGGCGTTTGTGACTTGCCTCTCCAGCCACCAAGACGCTCAACCGCGGTATTGCGGAGTTTATCATCCTAACCGCCGACACTGAGCCGCTGGAAATCCTCCTTCACCTTCCTCTGCTGTGTGAAGAAAAGGTGCGCATTTTCATTCCTCAATTGGTTATTCGTGTACGTGGTGACCACCCCACTTGCCAGAATGTTCCGTACGTCTTCGTGCAGTCCAAGACAGCCCTTGGCCGTGCCTGCGGCGTATCAAGACCCGTTATTGCTGCTAGCATTACGACAAATGAATCCAGAGAGTTGCAGAGCCAGATTCAGACCGTCAAGGACGCGATCGAGAGGCTTATATACTAAAATCATGTGCCGCCTCTCACTCTCATGATGCAGTGCCTTTGCTTGACGATTTATGGTTGTGGTTTATCCTCGCTTCACCTCGGTCGGGAAGCGTAGGTATCCGACGGGAATCTGGCTAACGCTAGAAGAATAGACATTCCACGGACCCCGCCTCTGCACACCATCCGCTCCGGGGAAGGGGCACCGGAGCCACGTTCACTCACACATTGCGGGGTTAGTCTCGGGTTCTCGTGCTAAAATCACGGATGCGAATGGTCCGACGCGAACAATTGAGATATGACCTTAGATGAGCCGGCTTGTTGCAACGAGCATCACTGCGTATGATCTTCTGTGAATCGTACATGTCCCGAATTAGCCATACAAAACCGACATAGCAAAAAGCTCCATAGAGATGCGGTGCAGGAGAAAAGATAACAGAAACAAAACCAAGTGCAACATTCAAGTCGAGCACCGCCCACATTATTTAGGGATGTTTTCTCGAGCTTGCACCCGCACACGCCGTCTGTGGATCATCAGTGACTGTGAAATGAATACGCGGGGATGATACTCACTCATAGGCGGCCTTATCGTTTCTAATGAAAGAAGAATCTTAATAGCGGGTTGTAAGATTCCGGTCGGCTAACTCACTTGAACATAGTATACGCGTCGCTCTGCGCCGGATCGTTCACGTTCGGATCATCCAGAAGATCCTGGATACCAAGGACAATCTTGACGCCGTCGGTATACACTTGAGTACTGGGCCGCTGTGATGGTGCTCACCTGCTTGATTGTGATGGCGGGTTTCCAGCCCTTCTCTTCATCGAGGATGGATAAGCATACCGTCCCCGATGGATAGACATTGGGATGGAACAGAGGTGGAGTGAACTTGCCTATCAGATATGGAGCGTTAGTAGATGACTCTCTCAAGACGAAGGGTATTATTTACACTTCGGTGGCTTTGACGGGTAGTCTTGAGGTAAGAATCAGAGTCGTTCGCTCAAGGAATGAATGGCGAGAATCATACCTTCAGGGAAGATCATCATCAGCTTGTATACACCGGCCTCCCAAGCGGTCTGTGTGCGACAGACGATTACGTGTCAGCAGCCATCCCGCCCTAGAGGAAGAACAGGGCCTCGCACCCCAGTCTTTCCGGGAATGCCGACCTCCCACTCCATCAAATTCATGGATCCATCCGCCGCCTTGGTAGGTTTTGCATAGAAGCCCTAAGAGACGCGTGAGTAGACGTGAAATTCACGCTCGATCCATCCGTGTGCCGCGCTACTAACGAACGGATGGTCCTTTCTCCACTGCTTCCGCTCCTCAGCGAGACGAGTTCTGCAAATTCCAGACATTCGCGATGATATCCGTGGAAGCGTCGAATGCAAGAATAGAAGCGGGTATTCACGACGCCCGGGGCGTGCTACAGGTGTTGGAAGTGCTACTTAGACGTATAGACGCGCCCATCCACACTGCTTAGTCATCGCATCGGCCAGAGTGCGCACGTGGCCTGTTATTGTCGCCGGAATTCCAAGATCCATCTCTAATCTGGCGAGCAGAAGCATCGGCTGCTTGGCTGGCAGCTAGCGCGACGCTATTACAACAGAATTAAATTACAGAAACCGCTCCTAGGCTTCCTCGAGGCGCTCTCCGCGCTCGCTTGATTCGGGAGAGCGAAGAACCTGAAGACGGATGGGATCCGATGGCCTACCTCGAGGCATCGAAGAATCCTGGTCAAGACAATACAACGCTGGCATTTCCAGAGACACGATCTTGATTCTATATTTACACGTAGACGCTTCGGCATACCAGATAACGAATCTCACCACGTTTATAGAATACCTCGGCGGAAGATAATGAGCACCCACAGCCTCACCGGCGGAGGACGCAAGTCCACCGTATACAGCTTGTCAAGTCTCTTATAAAACCTCAGCAGCAATGGTCAGCAGGTCTGTCCACCAAGGATACTTTGGACCCTCTGTCAACCTACTTTACCAAGCCGCCACAGTCGGTGACAACTATGGAGGACTCCGAGTACGACGACGACATGTCCTCCGTCAGATCGGGGAGCCCTGCTCCATCCCTATACTCGTTTCACCCGTCCATTGACGAGCGACTGGTGGTAGGTGGTTTGTTACCCACCCAAAGGAGCCGATGCTATAGCCTGGCGCTTGTTGTAGCTTCGTAACGTGCATGGCCGGATTTTGAACAGTCAGAACGAAGTAAGTGCAATTTTAGTCGTTAGTAAGGTGGTTCCTCACTGACAGAGAGCGCCCACAGACCTACATGTTACCCGCCGTGCGTACTTGCTATTGAGGAGCCACAGCACCCTTCCGACTCTCATCCAGGATGTCGAGGAGCATCAGCGCTTGGATCTACAGCACCAGATATACTATCTCATGCTTGGTGAATCGCTGTACCCGGCTCCAGACATGGTTCGGACTGCTCTCAGACCACGCAACGACTATCAGCCTGCGATCTTCGACGTCGGCACCGGTAGCGGCAGCTGGTACGTCCTGCCCTTGCAGCACCGCATCCGGCGCTTACACGGCGATAGGGCACTTGATATGGCCAAGGAGTTTCCTCACTGTAACGTGGTGGGCGTGGACCTCGCACCCATACGCGTAACCGGGTTAGAGTGCTTCCTTTCGTGTTGGGGATGTCCTTCTAACGCCCACTTCCATCCAGACCCCTACCAGACAACGTCAGGTCAGCTTGAACTCCCGGGCTTTGTATTATGAACTTACCACGTTTCCATAGGTTTGAAATCGACGACGTGAGCTGGCGCATTCCTCAGGGGCATAGAGGCTGACATTGTAGTAGGCAAACCTCGGATTTGCACACTACAGGGAGAGTTTTGACGTCATACACGCCCGCGCTATCTCAGCCGGCGTAAGTTCCTGTCCAGTGGTCGAAAGCATTTTTCAGACTAACATGGATAATGGGACTTACAGATACACGACTTCAAAGGCCTTATTGGCGAATTTACGGACGCTCTCAGACCTGGAGGCATTTTACTTTTGGGCGACGGCGAGATGCAACTTTATGACGAGTCGAAAGAAGCATTGCCAGCGCTTGAGCCGGGGGAGCCCGGTTTTTCCTGGACACAGAGGGTATTCTTCGCTGCATACAATGCCATGAAAAGTCGTGGCGGCAGCATAGATTCCCCCAGCCTGACTCCTAGGTGGCTACAAGAGAACGGGCATTTTACCAACATTGGCTGGTGCAAAATATTTGTTCCCATCGGGCCCTGGGTAGAAAGTGAGCACCGTACCATCGGAAAGTATCTCGAGCACTTAACCGTTTCAGATGCTTCTCCCCGAGAAAGGCAGATGGCCGAGATGCTGCGGACAAATTGTCTCATTCATATTAATGGGATGGCGCCGTTATTACTCAGGTGAGGGTCATCGAACTTTCTCGTGGTAGAGAATCTGATCTTCCTACGCCCGCGTATCAAGCGAAGGGTACTTCCCAGAAACGGTGGAGAAGATGCAGCGTGAGGCCGCCATCGAACTGCAATCACTCCAAGTGCACCTCTACAGCCGCTGGAATTTTGCTTGGGGGATGAAGACTCCATAGAACGCGTCCGAAGACCGCACAAGATTCTGCTTCTTTCCATCTGCACAACCTGCTAATTTCGACGTTCAACCGTATGACACGTATCATGTATCATGACTGTCCCCTATATTCTAATTCAAATTAATAGAGAAGAGGGCGGCTTTGGAAACAATTCATGATCATACCAGGGAGAAGTGATGACGGGCCCAATGCTATCACCGCCGGCGGCACTAATATTTACTTCAAATTTGGTTATGATCGGATGAACAGTTGCCAGGGGAAGGAACGGTGCTCAGCGGATATGCATTTAAGGACAGATGGTGCTCACACTCACGACTGTGAGCATCTACAGACACGTCGCCGGCAATCCGCCAACTGGGAATACGGTTAGACATGTGCCAGCGTAGCCGGATTGTCGGGCAAAGGACCCGGGTCCGTGTCATGAGCCGTCCCTTACGGAGTTCCTCTGTTATCCATACAGCATGGAGAGGTCGTGGTTGACTTGTATTTGCGAAGAGGGTTCCTCATATCGATCCGAGTCCTCCGACGCGAGCTGGGCAATGATGAGAACGACTTGCTCGTTCTTACATGTCCCGAAATGGAAACGCGTTTGAGAAGCATCACTGCGTTCCCACGGGACGCGCTGACCATAGCCGCGTCACCTCTAACCACATTACTTGCAACTGTACTACTCCGGACGCGCCATGAACACCTTTGTCAATCAATTTTCCACCAGCAGTGCTCTCAGCGTGATAAAGAAAGCTCAGGCTGTGACCGACGACGACGAGGAATTCTCGGACGCTGCATGGGGCTCTGAGGCTGGCTTTGGGAGTTTAGCGAAGGGTGTCCCGAGTTTCTCTGTTCCTGCTGTTCAGGACGTAAGTAGCTCTTTTTCTGCCGCGATGTCTGGCTGAACGTTTAGCTCTCTCTCAGCCAACATCTTTCCTGCGTCTGCACACGGACGACCATGCCGATCCGAATTGCAGGATCAAGATCCAACACGGAACGACCACTTTAGCTTTTCGATTCCAGGGTGGCGTAATTGTTGCAGTCGACTCAAGAGCGACAGCCGGGAGTTACATTGGTAAGCCCCTGCCACTGTGGAAGTTCATCACGTTCTTGAGTGGAGCATTACAGCATCTGGTACCGTAAAGAAGGTCATTGAGATCAACCCGTATTTGCTCGGAACAATGGCTGGTGGTGCAGGTAAGTTGTGTGGTCTCTGGTAGTGTTCCAGATACTGAGAGTCCGTTGTAGCCGATTGTCAATACTGGGAGACGTACTTGGGCATCCAATGTCGACTTCATGAACTACGAAACAGGGAACGCATATCCGTGGCGGCTGCAAGCAAGTACCTGAGCAATCTGGTCTATGGCTATAAGGGAATGGGGCTTAGTATGGTACGTTGGTCAGCTTTCGCTTTATTCTATTCTCTGACACCGTGTAATTTTACCAGGGAACCATGATCTGTGGCTGGGACAAAACAGTACGTGCGCTCGAGTTACACGGCATCTCCACTGCTGACAGCCTTGATCTAGGGGCCTGCCGTATTCTACGTCGACTCCGACGGCTCGCGCCTGAAAGGCGATCTGTTCTCCGTCGGATCAGGCAGCACGTTCGCATACGGTGTCCTTGATCAGGGCTACCGGTGGGACTTGACCGACGAGGAGGCTCAGGAGCTGGGTCGGCGGAGTATCTATGCTGCAGGTCACCGTGACGCATTCTCAGGTAATACTTGCAACCTGTACCACGTCAAGGAAGATGGGTGGCGTTTCATCGGTGCGTCCTTCAAGATCTTATTGTTCTGCTGTAAGGTTTATCACGTCATTCCTGCAGGCAACTACGACATTACGAAGATGCACTACGATGGACCCGGCGATGTGCCCGGTAGCACGAAGGTCGCGTACGGTTATGATGTCCGTGTCGAGGGCCGGACGTCGTCGAATCCTCCTGTTGCAGCTGCGGCTTAACCATAAGTGCCCTAACTTGTACTCTAGATTGCATCGATCAATGATAGGACGAAGTGACCATCCTTTAGTACACCAAGATGGTTCCTATGAACAATAAGACTGAAAGACCTGGCTCAGGCCCGAGGACCCTCATGACTTGGCGGAGCGTCTAGCGATCCATTGCCGAATGAAGGTACTGCTCATCTTCGTCTGCTTGAGCAGCTCGGCATCCGCATTATCCAAACTCGTCTCAGTGGACGAGATGACGTCTATTACAAACGTCCGTAGTGGTGGCAAGGACTTCTCCCGGCGCAATTTGTCAACTGCAACACATTTGTAGAGTCAGAGTCAAGACTTCGCATTGTATGAATACGTACTCGATGCGCCACCGGATACTGTTTCCTGACTCAGTACCAACGCTTGAATGTTCGGGTCCCAGGCGGTTGGGCCGTACACATCCTTAATGGGTACAATATCGTAGACAAGTCCCGGCTTGAATAGTTCCAGGAAGCCTCGGACGCGAGCTATTCGGTCGGGCAACTTCTCTAGGACTTCCTTATTCGACTTATTCACGAGGAGTTCGTCGTCTGTGCCATTGCAATGGTGAGGTCCCAGATACTCTCGGGGACGATAAAGGTCCCTCACCAGTAACGCCGACGATTACTTTTTCGGCAGCAATCCAAGCGCTCATGCTCAGCAGGATCTTATGTCCGGCATGCAGGTGGTCAAACGTCCCTCCGAGGGCAACCACTGGGTACAAGGATGGCATCGATGAATCGCTGGTCCCAGTCTGGGATCGGGGCTGGGTATAACTTGAAGATACATACGCAGGACCTCCTGGGGGTAGCCAAGTATGTGGTAATGACGTTACAGACCGGGGAAGTGGTACTCGTAGTTGCGGCTCTATTAGTAGGAGACGTTGACCTGAACGGCTCCTAAAGACAAGCAATCCGATACGCACCTCCTGCGATCCTGAATAACCTCTGCGTCCCTTCACCTAGTCCGTCAGGGAGCTTATCCGTGGTACCCTTGAGAAGTACATCGACATCCATCAATACCCGGTCATACTCTTGAGCGACCTTCGTCGCCTGCACGTAGACATAGGTCAAGAGCCTTTGTACGTCGCGCCATGCTGCCGTGGGCGAAACACCGCCGTCCGAATCGAAGAGGTCGGATACCAATATGATTAGCAGTCCCGTGCGGATCCTAGAGGTGATGTGCGATATCGCGAAGCCGAGTGAATGGGCGGCATCAAAGGATTCCAGGTGGGCGAGAAGAAGGGCTCGGTCAAGGTCGGGTGTTGCGAGCGGAGGCATAGTCAAGGATCAAAGCAGGCTTGATAACGAGCCATCACTTGTTCACGGCTACACTTTCTGTCAGGCTCGTCTTCTGATGATAGCGTCATTGGTGGCGGACTTGACCTCAGTATATATGAAAGTCCGTATAGATATCCAGTCTGATTCTCGCCTCGTTATTGACGGAGACTGAACTTGGACCCACTTGGACCTCTACCTCTAAAGAATCTCTGGTCTTTCGTGCATACATGAGCTGGCATATGAATTGAGTGATGCGCAATTTGCTCGTTAAAAGCGTCGCCCACTTGTTGCGGAAGAGCTTGCAGTTCCGAAACATCCTACCCAGCCTTATCCCTACTCGACCTTGTCCTGGATCTGCCAAGACCCTTTTCGCGCCTTAGCTTCCTCGGACGAAGGGATCGTGCACCAATCTACGTCGGCTAGCTGAGCGTCTTGCCATGCAGGATACCCAGGATAATGTCAGTGTCCCGCAGAAGCTGCGACATTATCCATTGGTAGGACATGCTCCTTGCCCCGTTCTACCACCGACTTGCTCTGCCAGAACATGTAGCCGATCTGTGAATCACCGTTCTTGGGCTTTGACGATTCAGCGCCCGTCATGATCACGATTCTTGCATTTGCCCTATGAAAGATGGTCGTCCAGGACTTGAGGGTAATAGCGACAGCCCTGGAAATAGCCGAAGACCCCACACTGTAAAGTCAGTCATTAGTTGGGTCGAGAGTGGACGAAGTGTTCCGGTTTTCACGATGCTCGGTACGGCCAGATGGGTCGAGCAGCAGTTTAATCCGAGGAAACCCCGCAGCCAGCCTCTGGAGCCGATGCCACGACTTAGGCTAGGTCTTCTAGATCTAGAGCAGGAATACCACCTTACGATTTGGAACGTGATGGAATGCCTCCCTCTGTTAACTAATGCAAGAACAACCCGGGATTTACGGACATGCTCTCGGTCTGTCTTAGGACGAAAACTAGATGCCAATTCCAGGTCAATCTTGCCTAGGTCTAGGATGGCTAGCAACTGAACATATATTAAAGAGGGCTTTGTATCGAGCTTGGCCCTCACCTCCGAGCTAGTGAGCACACGTACTAACCACTCCTGCCATCCTCAAGAATGGTTCTCGCGGCACCGACTATCACTCTTCACCCTTCCGGCGCTGAGCTGCCTCAAATCGGTTTCGGTACATGGAAGCACAATGGGCCAAAAGCCACTGAAGCCGTGTACAACGCTCTGAAAGTTGGATACAGGCTCCTAGACTGTGCAGCTGGTGAGCACGTCGTCTCTAGAGACGGACTTTGCAGGTTGATGCCTTCGTCAGATTATGCAAACGAAAAAGAATGCGGTCTCGGTCTGAGGAAAGCTATAGACGAGGGCATAGTCTCCCGCTCAGACGTGTGGGTTGTTTCAAAGCTCTGGAACACCTTCCACCGCAAAGAACATGTCCGAGAAGCCGTCTTGAAGTCTCTCAGAGACTGGGGTGTCGAATATTTCGATCTATACTATGTTCACTTCCGTGCGTACATGATAAGTGTATTGGGCCGCAGGAATGCTGACGGACCTTTCGTAGCGATATCTCTTGCTTATGTCTCCCCGAACGAGCGCTATCCGCCCGGCTGGTTTTTTGACACGAAAGGCACAAAAGTGGTTCAAGACCCAGCCCCCCTACAGGATACGTGGCGTGCTCTCGAGGAACTTGTCGACGAAGGTCTCATCAAGCACTTGGGTATCTCTAACATGGCGAGTGTCATCATCAGCGATCTCATGAGCTACGCCCGCGTTAAGCCTGAAGTTCTCCAAGTCGGTCAGTCATCTCTCGTCGTTCTCAGGAATCCAATTTGACATTGCTCTGCAGAGATCCACCCATACAACGTTCAGTCCAAGCTCGTCCAGTACGCCCGCACTCAAAGGCTCGCCGTCACTGCATACTCTTCATTCGGACCCCTTGGCTTCCGCGTGCTCAACATGACAAAGGCCCTAGACACGCAACCTCTCTTCACCCACACAGTGATTATGGATATTGCGGGCGAGCACCACTGGCACCTGCACAACAAGGTGTCTGCCACGCCAGCTCAGGTCATTTTGAAGTGGGCGCTTCAGCGTGGTCTGGCTATCATACCCAAAAGTGATGATGTGCCTCGGATGGAGGAGAACCTGCGCGTCGGACTCGGAATTGGTGGTACAGATGGCGGGTCTGGGGATGGCGGCTTCATATTAACCGAAGAGGAGATGGAGAGGATAAGTGCCTTGGATATAGGCCTGAGGTTCAATGATCCTTCTGATGTATGTCTCTATTCCTTTCGCGTGTTGACGCCTTACTAACTTCCCTGATAGGACTTTGGATGCTACATCTTTTGCTAAAACCATTGAGTCCAACTCCATGCACGGCTGTCAAAGAATATGCGGTGAAAACTTGTAAGATATTCCTTGTTGGCGTCGAGATGCGCACAAGCGTCCGATTGTATCCATACTATATATGTACACCAATAATGTCTTAGGGACCATGTAGCAATACCAGAATACGACTACTGTTTGCGAGTTCCAACATGTCCCGATGAGTTTATGGGGAAAGCCACTGCAGGTGCACCAGCCTGAGCATGCCAGATGAGAAGCTCGGACTTTCATTCGGACTTTGCCGGAGGACTGACGGTGAATTCAGACCCGGCAGTTCAGCGCCTTTGCTTATCATTACTTAGTCTTGTCCACGACCTATGCTCTCCCGTCTGCTGAGGCCTCCCCCAGCTTCAAGGAGAGCCTATTCGTTTTTCTCCTCGAAACCAGGCGGGGGGCGCTACTTCAACTCAGCCAAACCTCCGAAGGTTGTCGCGGGTAGCAATGGCAAGACCAAGGTAGACGCGGCGGGCAATATTGGAGGATCCGGGACGGCAGGGGACAGCGCGTCGAGCTCGTCGAAGATGGGTCCTGAGGAGAGCGCGGTCGTTCCTGAGAGCCCGGCGGACACGATACCAGCTCTCAACCATACCCCATCACCAGTGCATCCGTTTGTCACATCCCATGATCTGAAGCTCAACCAGTTCTTCTCCCTCCATCGACCGCTGCTCCTTCTGCCTCTTTCGTCGTCAGTGTCTTTTGACTCTGCGCCGTTATCGAAGCTGTCACTCTCCCCGCCGCAGCCTGAACAGGTAGCGTTGGACGTTGCGGCGGAACCTCTGGGAGAGGCGTCACCGGAGGCGGATGCTGACGCTGCGAGGCAGCTTTCAAGGGCGCTTGTCATGAACAGAGTGGGTGGAACGATCTCCTGGCAGGACACGCTCCAGCGATTGGGGCTCGAGCTCGCGGAAGGCGAGGGTAGGGCGGATGAAATGAATTTATCTGGATACACGATCAAGGCTGATAGCACGAAGAGGAAGCGACGAAAGAAGATGAAGAAGCATAAGTACGTCCTAGAGTCCCTGACCATTATCCTAAGACTGACTCGTGTACGACCCGCTTACCAGGTTGAAGAAGCGGAGACGGGTCAGTTCATAGCGATAGTAAAAGTTGTGCCTGACTCACATTCTCTGCAGCTACAACGACAACGTGCCAAGTAGTCGTATCACCCATTGGGACTCGTTGTTGTCGCATCTTGTTTTCTCATGTTTCATATACATTAACGTTTGTCTCCACTACTACTCATTGCGATCAATCCCTCGCTAAGCCGTATTTTTCCACACCCTGACGCCGCCCCTTCTCCTGGCATCACCTTCCCATCCTCTATCACGCGCCCATGCCTCCTTGTATCCTTTATCCAGTAGTAGGGCCTTTACATCCTGATCCTCCAGCAGAGCTCCGAACATCACGAGGTGTTTCGGCCACTCGTGTCTCCAACTCTTCTCGTCCAGGCGAGTGACACCAGGGATTGAGGTCGGAAATGGTGATGGAGGGAAACTTTGATTAACCTCGGGAGGGAAACGCTCCCGAAGATATTGTATCGGGGAAAGGTAGAAGATATCCGTTTGGTCCAGGTAGTTCAAAACTGGCTGTCCACTGTAGACAACACGTTGGATGAGCATTCTTCGGATGGAACTACGAACCACCTACTCGGGTGACAGAGGGGGCTCGCATCCGAGAGCCCACATTCTTCCCGGATCCGCGAGCTCGGGCTTGTGCAGATATGCTTGCCACGGCGTCGAGTGACAAGGCATGAGGAAACCAACAGATCGCAGTTCATTTGCGGGCGAGCTCCTGAGGTAGTGCATGACGTTGATCTGTGGCTCTCCGTGGAAGAAAATAACGTAGACAATAGCAGGTAGAGTGGCGAGCAGAAGGCATAGATGGTCTATGCGTACGGGTAATGATTTCCTGGATGCTCTGTGGGGTTGGACAGAAGAGTGGTAGGTATCCACTAGTGACTTCGAAGCTAGGATTTGCAGGAGCGGTAAGAGGGGATGCAAGAAGCGCCATTCTTTGTGACCAGCAAGGGAGTATATTGTCATCGTCCAGGCAACGAGGCCGAGCATAATCCGTGAGGATGAGGTACCACTCGGGCCAAGCACAAGCCAAGCTCCGTGCAGAACGAATGGCAGCGTTGTCGTGCATAGGAGGGGGAGACCTTGGGAGAGGTAGTAATGCCATGGACTGGAACCGTAGAATGATGATACGGAGGAGAGATTTGTCATGAGGAAGTTGAGTGGAGTGAAGGTGAGCTTGTTATAGTACGCCGAGTCCAAAACGACGATGGTAAACAGTGACGCCGTGCTGAAAAGTCATCATTACAAGTCTGAAGAGGCTAAATAACGAAAACCGACCCAATTACTACAAGATCCAGGAGCACTACACCAAGATGCCGCACATCATTGCGGAGGCGCAGTGCAAGAACAGCTAGCATATAGACCCACAAGACTGCATTTGTTGACCGGACAGCACAGGCTAATGCTGCGAAGGCGAACGACATCCTAATTGGAGCTCTATAGGAAGATATGGAGTCAGACAAGGTGAGATTGTAGTGTGGGGCTTACCTATCAAATGGCTTGTGTGCATCCCAGGGAAAATAGCTCAAAGCTATCGTGGTTAAGGAGGTCTCCAAGGAGTTGGATATTGAGCGAGTGAGGGACAGCGCGTGGAAAAAGGAGGTCAGGGATACAAATATCTGTTCAGGCAAGCTAAGTAAGAACAAGGTGAGTAAGCAAGGTGAGTACTTACAGCTGTCGAAACGTATCGCTCTCCCAAAACTTTCCGCGTTAACTCAGCAATCCATATATCCGTACATGCCCCAAGTATTCCGTGCAGGATCTTTGGTCCACTGATCTGTTGGAGGACACTTGATTTCAGTTTCCGTATACTATCTCTGTGACGACGTACACACCTACCAAAAACGCGGTTTGATCTAACTTCGCGATTTTTGCCAACCAATATACTGGTACATTGAAGGCAGGGTATATGACGCTCCGGATTGGCAGTCGCGCTCGCCATTCCCAGGTGAGATGGCCATAACCAAAAACCAAGTGGTGCGCGACTTCAAGGGATTGGAAATACTCGTCAGGCTGGAAGAAAGTCCTCGTTGATAGAGCCACAACCAGCCGTAGGACGATCGCGACGAACACATACCGGCGCATGTGGCAGTGCGGAGCTCAAATCTCGAATGTGGCCCATCGTGTTGTGGCGCGGGCTACCTATTATTTGGACTGCATCGCAAGTTGTGTAAGTATTCGGGGCAGGATCTTCACGGCGACCTTGCCTACTATCACAAGATTTTCTATCAATCGTATGCTGAGTGTCGTGGTCGTAGCATACTTTTCTGTGGCAGGTACATATATCGGAACACAAATACGGTGAATCATTCAACTGGCTTTATTAGCGAACATTCTGTATGAATAGCGCAGGAGTTGGATGACAGACGAAAGCAAAACCCGCGGTCGACGCTCCTCGGTACTATACCACAGAGATGAACCAAGCGACGTACAAAGTCGCGACGGGACGGAATTCGATACTGATGGGAATTGACTACTGGTACATGCTTTATGCAATTCTGTACATGAGATCACTGGTGCAAACGTTGAACATCCCGGAAGATACGATTTAATCCGCCCACTGCATGCGTAGCCAATTAATGCCCCGCTCTTTGGGCCAGAAACCTAGAGACCTTCTTGGGCGCTTCCGTACTACCTGATCCTGCATCACCTGGAGATTCCCGGACTTGCTCAAGAATGATGGTTGGGGAGGGTTCGGCTGGATGGGACGACGACGAGAAAGGAAACGACGGTGACTCCACGGTCATTGCGGGCATAACACGTGACGGCGTTGATAACGACTGGAAGGAAGGCGAATCTACTACGGCGTCCGCCAAATCCCCAGTCACATCACTCGCTCCCGGCGGTTGTGAGCCTCGAGTAGGCTGGGGAGCGACTGTGCTCAGATCCGGAGAGACTCTGGTAATTGGTGACTGCAAGGATTTCCGTCACAGCATATTCGACAATGGTAGTTACGGAAGACTCACATCAGGAGATGCCCCCTTCCTACCCAGGTTGGAAGGCAAGCGGCTCGCTGATGGCGCTTGTCGCTCAAAAATCGTCGCACTGATGGCAGGTATTTTCGGCGAGGAGCGCTCAATGTTATTGATGGGAGTGGCGGGCGTCATAAGGCCACTAGTAGGAGTAGCAGGCGACTTGGTTTGAGCGGCTAGGAAAGCAGACTTAAATCTCGACGCTTGAAGTCTACTTTTCGTGGGTGAAGTCCCTGGGTCACTCCCTTCTACGCGTTCATCTTGGGATGCAGCCCTCTCGTTGATGCTCGAAATGTGATCCTCGAGGCTAAGGTTGGAGAACGCCGCTGTCTCAGGCTCAGGACCGGCGTTTGTGACTTCACCTCGCTTCAGCATCTCCAGAACTTCCCGCGCATTTTCCTCGGCATCGATATCGCTTCCGCTGTCTCCGTCCTGCCCACCGATCAATTTACCGTTCTCCATCTTGCCCGTGCGAATGGCACGCTGCAAGTTACGAGTCTGCGAGGCAGGGATAACAGAGGCAGCAAGGGAAGTAGAGGGAGAGGCAGATTCGGGGTTGGACAGGTTATACGCATTCAGCCGGTCCGATTTGAAACGGGATATATATGGTTTGGGCGGCGGTGACGCAAGCGTCGCCTCCAGCGGGACTTCCTAAACAAAACGTTATCGGATTAGCATTTGCATGAGTGAGAAAGGGAGGCGGCTGACCGGCTGGTCCCATTCATGCTCGCCTTCATGCGTGTGCGAGGTCATAGCTTTCTTCGCTTCCGCCCCGATCGTCGATCGCTTCTCATAGTATGCAAGTGCGATCTCTCGGTGGTGTTGCACTGTGTTCATGTCGTACTCTTCGTCCAGCATGACTTCATCTTCAGTGCCATCCGAGTCTTCGTCTGCGTCGGACGCGATAATGTCGCCCTCGTCCGAGTCTGCGGGCAGTGGTGAGCCACGCGCGGACTCGTCGTCAGAGTCTACATTCATTGAAGCCATTGAGGTGGCAGCGTACTTGCCAAACGGAGGCGGCGAGTGCGGGCCCGCAGGAATGCGTTCGACAACGTTCATCTTCATGATACCGCTATCAAGTTCCTTAGCGGTAGGCAGGCCACGGCCATGCGGCTGAAGCTTTGCGAGAGAGACATAGCCAAGTTCCGCGGCTGGCAGAGCAGGAGTGAGTCTCTTTGACTCGTCGGCGTTGTGGTCAGGCTTGTCCGCAAATGTCACGCTCTTCCTTGGCCGGAGCGTGGCAGACATCTTCTTCTCTTCGAGTAAGCGTGCGTCTTCTTCGGCTTGTCGCTGTTTCTCGCGCTCTTCCCTTTCTTTCGACTCCGCCATATTTCGCAGCAGAGCCTTCCCCATTTTCTTCTGTAGCTCGCGAGCAGCCTTCAGCTTCTCCAAGTCCGCCTTTGCAGATTCTTTCCGACGCTCCAACTCCTGCCCTTTCTGTTCTTGCTCCTTCTCAGCATCTCGCTCTTGTTCACGTTGTTCTTCTGCCTCAAGCAAGTCCAGGATCCTGTCTTGCTCACGCCGCCTCCGCTCTCGCTCAGCGGGACCGAGTGCCCAGAGTGGCAGAAGCTCCGGTTCATCAGATGGAATGGACTCTGTAGAGAGTCCATTTGCGGTTTGAATCGGTTCATTGATGTCGATGATAGGCAGACCTTCCTCGTTCACCTGCTACGGGAGTTGAATAGGTGAGCTCGGTTCGGCGTGAGCGCCAGCAGGCCTACCTCACCCTTCTCATTCCTTCGCTCGCCAGACTTTTCTTCTATATCTCCAAGTATTTCTCCCAATTTACTGGAAAGTCTCTCGACTTGGTCCGGCGTGAACTTGCCACCATCGCCCGCCTGATCGGAGGAGAGTGAATTAAGGAATGCGTGCAGGACTGTGTCGGAGCTCAGCGTAAGTTGAAATTTAAATAGTTATATCTTCTACCTTGTCCTCTGCCTTCATCCAAATTTCGAGTCGACCCCGAGGCAGACATGGTGAAGGACAAGACGAGGGCCTAACTTAGCCGCATATGACCCACTACGTAAAGTGACAGCCTCAGATCTCGATCGAAGTGGGCTAGCAAGACTGCCCAAAGTTCACACGCCATCGCTAGCGCTTCGCGTTACCGCAATCGGCAATTCTCCCAAAATGGCAACTTCCCGAAGCCGATCGGCGACCGACTCGGACTCCTCTTTCGGCAGCGGGCATGCAGATGAATATATACATTAAACAATCTGGGCTCCCAAGAACACCATGGTGTAATGGATGTATCATTGACATGTGTAGTCCACGTACTCTAGAGCTTACAGGTTCGATTCGGGCCATATACACTTTTGCTTGTGTTTTTTGGCTGGGCTCGCGCGACCAAGTCCCCGCCTTCGGTAGTTCCCGTTTAGGGATAATCTCGTATGTTGCAGTCCTGCTGAGGCACGGGTTCCTCCAATAAGACTTACATGAATCATGTCTTCCTGTTAAGCGATATAAGGACTCTTTCTCCTCAGTTGCTCACGCTAGTTCAATGTATTCTATGTGTAAACTCGCCTCCGGCATTCCCCGGTTCCACATCCGGCTATATCTAAATGACATAGGGAATTTTGCTTTCCTATGTCATTTTGCTTTGCATTACAGCCCTATCTTTCTAATACCTGTCCTTCTGTATATGTTTTATATTTGTTCTTTCTGAGCAGGGTACCGTGCACTAACACATAGAACCCCCGGGCCGTCACCCGTTTCCGGGTCTCCCTGTTTGGAGGTCCATCACTTCTCTCCTTGTGCGGCCAGCGCTGATCTCCTCAGAGCATCAGATCGTGCTGACTAAGCCGTGAGAACTTTGGGCACACTTGCTAGCCATCGAAGTGTGACCGCGGTAACACTTCTCCTGCAATTTCACTTTACTTACGAGAATCCTCCACCTGCAGGCAACACTCGTCGCATCCGCCCGCCATGGTCGTCGCCCACTCAGAGCCCAGCACCTCCGCACCCCAGAAGAAAACTCGTCGCTCTATAGGGAAGAAAAAGCCTGCCAAAGTCACTCGCGAAGGTGGCGAGCACGATGCCGAAATGGCTGAAGCTACCTCGCAGAACCCTGTCACCGACGTCCTGCACGATGCAGGGGAGGACGACGAGTTAATGATCGACACAGACGCTCCGCTTGACGTTTCCAACCAGACGGCTGCCCCCGCATTCCCCCCACTACCTGCCGGCGCAGGCGAGGGCACACTCAAGTCGGAGACGAGGAGGGTTCCAATACCACCGCATCGCATGACTCCGCTGAAGAAGGAGTGGATCAATATTTTTGGACCTTTGACGGAGATGTTAGGACTGCAAGTGAGAATGAACGTGCAGCGAAGGTCCGTGGAAATGCGGGTGCGTTCATGCTACTTATGGGGTGTTAAGGTTATGTCTGTCTCACTTTCGGATCCCCGATTTGATAGACATCGAAACACACAAAAGAAGTTGGCGCACTACAGAAAGGTGCAGATTTCGTCAAGGCATTCGCGCTAGGGTTCGACGTTAATGTAAGACAACCCTCCTTTCACTACTTCACTGCTTCTCATTTCTCGTTCCTTCGCTCTAGGACGCCATCGCACTCTTACGATTAGATGACCTATATCTCGACTCCTTTGAGATCAAGGATGTCAAGAGCTTACACGGCGACCACCTTGCCCGCGCAATCGGTAAGCTCGTACCCTTGCTGTCATGCTAAGCCACCGTCCGTCTGACTTGCCACCAGGTCGCATCGCGGGACACGACGGAAAGACCAAGTTCACGATTGAGAACGCTAGCCGGACTAGAATCATTCTCGCTGATACCAAGATCCACATCCTCGGCTCCTTCCAAAACATCAAAGTCGCTCGGGATGCAATCGTCTCCCTTATCCTAGGCTCCCCTCCAGGGAAGGTGTACGCTGGCCTGCGGACAGTGGCGAGCAGGATGAGGCAGAGATCATTGTAGCAGTAGACTCCGGTGTTGTCATTGCTTTTGGGATACCGCCGACTTGTGTATTGCAGGATGCATTGCTTGTATTGCACAGTTATACTTACATGATCATTTCCTTATTCGCGTCCATTAGATGCGAATGTGCGCTCGCCGTGTAAACCTCGAGATTTCATTTCCAAGGCGCATCTAAGGACAAAACAACGCAAGCCAAACGACTAGAGAAAGGTGCTGTAAGAGTGGGTATCAAGGGGGTATACTACTACTAATAAGAAGCGAAAGTAGGATAGACTGTTGCTGGGTAACTGGCAAAGAAAAACACTTGGAACACTGCCCCTCCTGGCGGAAAGATAAATCACTCCGAGCCATCTCCCTTGCCTCCCTTCTCCTTCTCATACTGATCCACGGCAGTCTTGCTCAACATGCTACCGAGCGCATATATCAGCAGGCGCCTCGAAGAAACGATTGCAAGGGAGACACTCACTTTTCCCATGCAGCATCATCCACCTTCGGACCCTTGCCGTCACCAATCAAGATGCGCATGCCCTTGCTGGACACCCCGTCAACAACGAGGTAAAGCCAGCCAGGTCCCGGGGGATATATATTGGCGTTCGGAGGGGCGGAGATTGTGAGGGTCTTTCCGTCGTCTGCCAGCGAGGTTACCAAATAAACCAGCCTAGAGTTGGCGTGTACTGCATGCGTGACGAAGCCGAGGTCCATCAAGGCAACTGCAAAATACGCTTCAGCATCAGCCATCGGCACGCCATCGAAAGCCAGGCGGACTATACCTTTGACATCTGGACCGTGCACCGCGCCCAGCTGCAACTTCGCCTCTACCTGCATCGACCGCCCGTAATCGAACAAACGCGGCGCCTTGCTCACCCACTCGGGGCGTTCACCGCGCATATACGGGGGCCTAAACCACTCCACGCGATACTCCGTCCCATACTTCACCTCGCTCCTGTCCAGATTTGGATTGCTCCCAGCGATCATAACGTCCCCGTCGGGCGTCAGCGTGGCAACGGAGTGGTACAGCCTTGGGATATTGCTGGTTGGCAAGCCCCTCGAGGAGAACCTCTGGCCACTGGGCGCCGAGGGGTTGTACAGGGCGGGAGTGAAGACCGGGTTGTCCGCGTTGGACGCGCCGACTTGGTGCAGGACATTGCCATAGCCAGAGATCCCGGTACCAGCGCCGTTGACTATAAGGATTTCACCAGTAGGCAAGAGGACTGAGTCAGGCATCGTCCTCGCCTCAGGCATCTGCTCGACTTGCCACCCGGCTGAGATGCCTGAGTCATTGAGAACCATCCGCACGCATTGCGCCGACGCGGGGTCTTGCGAGGAGATCTCGTACCCAGGCTTCGTGTCGTCGACGGTAGAGCCTCCGCAGAGAAGTACCTCGGGAGTATAGCCGTTGTCCGGTGAAAGAGGCAAGAGCAGCCCAGTTCCAGCCATGGGATACGTCACACGCACGCCGTTAGGAATCTGCGGGAGTCTTCGTTCCTTGTTATTCTCCCAGTCGTAGATCATCGCATCTTGATTGGCCGCCATGAAGACCTTCCCATCCGGGAGCAAGAACGCAATAGGGAACAGATTCGAGTTCAGCGTGTCCTCGAGGAACTTGAGATGCACCGGCAGTCCATTTGAGCCATGGATATCCTTTGGGGGCCAGTACTCGACGGTGGGGTTGTTTACGGTCGCGTTGTTGATCCAGCCGCCCTTCTTTGAGCCTCCGATGATCATCGCGCTGCCGTCCTGCAGGCGCATCACGGTGTTGTACCAACGTGGACTCGCCATGCGAATGCGGGAGTGGTTCTCGTAGATATCACAATCAGAGGCGTCGTCAGACTCGCACGGCTCGAAAATACGGACGCCCTGCAGTCCATCGACGTCGCCGAAGTCAGCGGCAGCAGTATGATCTTCAACGACCGGGTTGCCTCCAACATTGATGAGAGTGCCATTACCGAGGAAAGTACCGCCAGCGCAGAAGGAGTTGGATTTGACGTTCAAGGGCTTCAATGCATGAGTGTTCAGGTTGTAGAGAGCAGCCCAGGCCGGGTGTCCATCGATAGTAAGAGGATTGTGTTCGACCTTGTCCACGATGATGGCATGAGACGGCGAGATGATAGACAGCTGCATGGCATGTACACCAGTGGAGCCTTTCTGTTCAAGCGTCCAGGTATCAACCATAGAAGGGCTCTCGGCAAGATTCATGGCACCACGCATATTAGCAGGCAACGAGGAGTTCGAAGAAGCCAACTGTCCACGATTCGTCTTGGTACCATACGTAACGACGAAAGCATCAACATCGAGAAGACCCTTATTCTTGGAGTCGCGTCTTGTACCAGTGTTGACAACCTTCATATGGTGCTTCCCGAACGGCAAGTCGTACTTCCAGAATAACCGCTGCTGCTTCAGAGGAGTCGCACTGTAGTTATCAACCGTCTGGAGCTTCTTGCCGTCAACGTACACATCCGCCAGTCCGTGCCTGTCGCCCATGTTGCCGAACCATTCGACGCCAGTACCGATGAAGGAGAAAGTTGCAGTTGCGTCAGGATGCGAAGTCGAGCGGATAGTGTTGTGAACATAACCAGGGGAGAAGGACTCCTTCCATTTGCCCGAGTAGTGGACGAAAGGAGAAGAGGAATCATAGCTCTTTGTTCCAGGCGCGACATAGTATGGTGTAAATGCGCTTGGGGTAGTCGATCCGTGCGTAGTATGTCCATTCCAAGCTGGCTCCTTCGCACCCGCAACTGCCAGGATATTGAGAGCGAAAGAAAATGCGCAGGAGAACCCTCGAGCCATCATGCCCCAGCAGCTATGTAGCAGTGTGAAGGAGGAAAGGGAAATAAGGCGCGTCGGCCTCAAATGAACCACCGCTACGATCACGTGACCGCGGCAGCGACATTCGTGAAAACAAGGGAATTCACAGTAAAATACAATCTATTGGTGATTAGATGTCTCATATACCAATGTAAGGACAAGCCGAAAATGCTACACAAGCCCCGGAAAGTCTCATTAACTGACCTTCCAATGATCCTTGAAGTTGTTGAATAGCCCAATGGTGTCGTCTGCCCCGTTCATTGGCCCACTGCATCCCATGCTCACTTCCTTCTCCTCTGTGGTACCATTTCTCACGATACCCCCTCCACCCTTACCTTCCATCGCACCGACGTCTCCACATTTCAGCTTCGCCTTCGCGTTGTCCGCTCGCAGACTTTCCAGATGCTGCAGGTAGTCCTCGTCCACGCCTCCAGTCACATACTCTCCAGTGAAAACCGAGCAGTCGAATTGATCCAGGCCGGGATTAAACTGGGTCACGGAAGATATAAGGTCAGGCAGCGTCTGAAAGATGACGAGGTCGGCCCCGATCTGCGCTGCTATCTCGTCTTCATTGCGCCTGTGGGCTACAAGCTCGACTCGTGAAGGCATGTCAATGCCGTATACGTTCGAATAACTATCGGCGGTAGATTAGAACACAGTGCCGCTTATGATCTGAATGCCGATCTCTACTCACCGGATCGGAGGCGCGCAACTTGCGACAATGACCTTCTTGGCACCGACATCTTTAGCCATTTGGATGATTTCCTTCGACGTCGTGCCTCGTACAATAGAGTCTGTGCCAGTTGTTAGCAAAGAAACGATACAAGAACCCGGCAACTGACCATCAACAATTAAGACGTTCTTGTTCGCAAATTCCAAGGCCATCGCGTTCAACTTGCGGCGAACATTCTTTTTCCTGCTGCTGCATCAGTACCTCTACGTTGCCAGCCATCTACGTGCAGCCCACCTCTGTTGCTGCCCAGGCATAATGAATGTCCGGCCAACATAACGATTCTTGATGAATCCCTCTCGGTACGGCAGCTGAAGTTTCTGCGCAAGATTCAGAGCAGCTACCCGGGAAGTGTCAGGGACCTTATCCCCGCGATATCAGGTGTGAAGCATTCCAGTCCCTTTGCCGACAGAACGTACAGGAATGACCACATCCACGGACAGATTCCTTTCGTGCAGCACACGCTCCACTTCGTCGGCAAGCGCGTCTCCCATTGCCATACGGCTCCTGTAGACGCTAACCCCATCCAATACCGAGTCCGGTCGAGCAAAGTAGACGTATTCGAAGATATCGGGGGCGAATGTCGCAGGAGGAGAAACTTGTCTGCGCGTAACGGAGGATCGCGTGATGATAATAGCCTCGCCTGCACCGAACAGACCGTCAGACATCTACACAAAAGAGATCACTGTTCGGCTTACCAGGACCGACATCTTGCCATTCACCGAAACCACTGGCGTCCGCGACCACGCTCTCGCTAGCAAACAGATAGTCTCTTCCATTGCCTGCCTTCCTTGTCGCCATCCCGACAGGTCGGATACCGTTGGGATCTCTGAACGCAATAATGCCAAACCCAGCCAGCATCGCTACACAGGCATAGGCACCTTTGACCTGCTGCATGAGACCGCCGATGGCAGTGAAGATATCGTCTTCATTAATACGGAACTTGCCCGTCTGCTGCAGATTGTTCGCAAATATATTGAGCAACAGTTCAGAGTCGGAGGAGGTATTGATATGTCGGTGTGCCTCAGCATCCATGAAACGAAGCAGACCCTCGGTGTTGATGAGGTTACCATTCTGCGGCTTTCAATTTGGATCGACCCCGCCATCAATCGAAGAGCACGTACATGAGCAAATACGATACCATATGGTGAGTTCACATAGAAAGGCTGAGCTTCAGCATGAGAAGAGCTCCCCGCGGTTGGATATCGAACTAAGTGGCAAGGCCGTCAGATCGCAATTCCGGAATCGTCGTAAGAAAGACGTACCGTGTCCGACACCCATGCTACCCACGAGAGGAGACATAGAATTTGCATGGAACACATCGCGAACCATTCCGTTGCCCTTGCATTGGAAGAATCGTCCCTTGGGCCCGCAAGTGACGACACCGCATGCATCTTGGCCTCTATGCTGCAGGAGCGCCAGGCCCTCGCAGATCTCTGGAGCACAGTCTACGCTTGGATCCTGCAAGAGCAAACCCAGGATACCACACACTGGGAGACCGAGGTGAATACTGAATATTGCGCTCGGAAACGACGGAATGCCACTCACTTGTCGTTTACCGTGTTCAGCTCTAGTATAAAGTTACAGGAGATGTCGACACTCGATACAGCGCTTTGCGAACGCGCCTCCTCTTTAAAGGACGAACGTGCGCTGGCCGGGCAGTTTATAGCGTAAGGGTGTTTGAAACCTTCGGAAACGGCATAACGAACAAATTTCTGGGACAATCTTATCAAGACCGATTTATGCATCGATCAAATTGCCTGTTGCCGCGGCACGTTCGCGTTACCGGCGGCTTCCCCCGGACAAAATACAGACCTACATTCAGGTCAAGTCGACAACTGCATGTCCTAAAGTTTTGTGTCCTTTGGGTCTCGAAGTAGGCAACCGACGCTAGGAAACTTCGCCAGTAATGATTCAGACGCAGGCAGCCACGCAGGTGGTATTGAGGCTCGGATGGCGTCATGCTAGAGTAAATCCAAATATTTTTATTGCTACAATACGCGGTTGAACGCGGTGATTTATCCTAGTGAACATCTAGAAGAACACGATGCGGTCTCGTGTCGACAGCAGGGTAGTGACAGTAGATGCGCGAGTGTCATGCAGCGAGGTGCGTCAGGGAGGATGTAAGCGGCAGAGGGGCTGGGGTATCTCAGGAGAGGGCGGAGAGGGTAGTGCTATGCGTTAATAATGATAATGGAAGGATGAACTTCCGATGCAATGCGGGAGGCGAGCAAATGCTTTGCAAGATAGGGCCGGATCATATAGATGATGCTGAAACCTAGTAGCTGAGCTTCTTGGGCTTTTCCCAGGAGTACGCGGGGTTGCCTACAATGCCGCACATCAGAAGCTATTAACGAGATAGGGATAGAGAAACGCACCAAAGTGGCCGTACGATGCCGTCTTAAGGTACTGAGGCTTCTGGAGACCGAGGTCCCTGACGATGACACCAGGACGGAGGTCAAAGTTCTTCCTGACAATCTCCACGAGCTCCTCATCCGACTTCGTACCCGTGCTGTACGTGTCAACGTAGACGGACAGAGGCTCGGCAACACCGATGGCGTACGACAGCTGCACCAGGCAGCGGCGAGCAAGGCCGCCAGCAACGATGGACTTGGCGATCCACCGAGCAGTGTAAGCAGCAGATCGGTCAACCTTCGACCAGTCCTTGCCAGAGAAGGCACCTCCACCGTGCGCACCCCAACCACCGTAGGTATCGACGATGATCTTACGACCTGTCAGACCTGCATCACCCTGGGGACCACCGATGACGAAGCGGCCGGAAGGTTGAATCTGAAAACACCATTAGATCTGGCCGACAGGATGTAGTGCAGACTGTTACGCACGTGGTAGACGGTGTTCTCATCCAGAAGCTTGGCGGGGATAACTTGCTTGATGATCTTCTCTAAGATCTCCTTACGCAAGTCCTCGGTCGAGATTTCCTCAGCATGCTGGGTTGACACGACGATCGTGTCAACACGAATGGGAATGGTGGCGCCGCCATCCTTCTTGTATTCGATGGTGACCTGCGTCTTGCAGTCAGGACGCAGCCAGGGGAGACTGGAGCGACGGGCAGCGGCGAGCGCGGTGTTGAGCTTGTGCGCAAGCATGATGGTCAGAGGCATGTACTCCTCGGTCTCGTCCGTGGCATAACCAAACATGATACCCTGGTCACCAGCACCGATGTTCTCGAGAGCACCGTGGTCGAGACCCTGAGCAATATCAGGGGACTGCTGCTCGATGGCGACGAGGATGTTGCAGGTCTTGTAATCGAAACCTTTCGACGAGTCGTCGTAGCCAATCTGTTTGATGGTTTCACGAATGACCTTCTGGTAGTCGATGCTGCCCTTGGTGGTGATTTCACCGAAAACCATGATCATGCCAGTCTTCGAGGCCGTCTCGCAGGCGACCTTGGAGAAGGGGTCCTGAGCCAAGCAGGCATCAAGCTGAACAGGGAGAGGACTTGATTAGTAGTCTGCACATCATCTGAGAGCGCGGACAACTCACGATGGCATCGGAGACCTGATCACAGATTTTGTCTACACATAGTCGGTACAGCGTTCCAGAAATTTCGACCCAAACCACGTACCAGGGTGTCCCTCGCCAACGGACTCGGACGTGAAGAGGAAGTGACCGGGAGCGAGAGCAGCGCGAGCCATCGTTGACGACGTGGATGAACGGGCGTTAGTGGTAGTGGGGAGATAGGAAGGGATAAGGACAGCCTGAGAGAAACCTCCGCCCTCTTCAAGCTTTGCCTCAAATACAATTTACGCGCAGAAGCTGCTTATCTCAGCCAATTATCACGCCATCTGCCACGTCTGAATCTTCCTTTCCCGTTAGAGTGGGTCAAGCAGCGGTGTAAATACGACGTTCAGTCCTCCAAGAAAGGGTCTAATACAGTGTTAACGGCATATCCGTGTGTACAAGTCGCTCCCGAATATACGGCAACAGGATACAACTGCTACATAAACCCGACACCCAGGGGATCAACGTTCTCTGGTGGCCGGTCTGGTGCGGGCGTGGGCTGGGGGCTACTAACTCGAGTAGCACCGCTGGGAGAGTTGGTCTCAGGCGATGCTTGAATAACCGGAGCAGGGGAAACCACATCTCTCGGCCTCTCTAATGTCGAGGTCCGGACAGGTGCGATGGGTTTGGGGTGCGATATGGTGGGATCATCGGGGAGCGAAGAGGACCCTGTGAATGGTATTTCGCTCAAAAGAGGGGCGTGGGATGGTGAGGGCACCCGCGCAGTATTCCATGGATTGTCGAGGAATACTGAAGGCACCGTGTGTCGCTCTCTCATGGTGTCCCAAGGATTCGACGAAGACACCGTATAAGATGGCTGTGCACGTGAAGTCGGGGAGGCTGAATCTTCACCCCAAGGACTGTTGAGCTGGTCTCGACTCTTTAGTTCTCCGGCATTCACACCTGACTCGCCATCATCGGTGGGTGCCGCAAGCGACTTGCTAAGATCTCTTGCGACGCCGTCATATGCGCCCTGAACCGCTGAGAAGGCGGTAGAAGCATTCGTTGATAATTTACCCCAGATAGACTTCACGCCGCCTGTCCAGTCAGGCGGACGGCGAGGAGATGTAGCTCCCCGCCTCGGGATTGGTGAGGGAGTCCGATGAGGGCTACCTGGCGTGCGCAGCGAGAATTCCGACGAAGACCCTGTGGCGGCGCTAGCATCGTTTAGAGTCAATTGCGACAGCTGCGGAGGAGATGATGGTAGGCCTGATGAGGCAATCGTTTGCGGGGAAGGCTGACTGACGAGATCAGTTGATGATTCCAATAGCTGAGTTGAAGACGGCAAATCACGGGCAGGTGTACCGGCAGGTGACGGGGGAACAGACGCAGCTGTAGGCGTGAGGACAGCGGGATCGTCCTCTCCACCTTCTAAAGGCCCGAGCATCTCTACCCCCCGTGCCTGAGTGGTTACGATCCGGCCATTCATTTCTTCGTCCGTGCGCCCATATAATTGATACCAGAACCGGATATCTTTAGGATTGGGGAAGAGGACGCCCATATCTGCCTTCGATTCACGCCTTGCTGGATCATCCAGCGAAGGGTCATAATCGGGGTTCAGATTCTTCTCCTTCTCCTCCGGTGCATTGAAGTAGTCCCAGACGCTGACGGTCCGCTCGCACGGCGGCGGACCTGCTTCGCCGACGCGCCGCTCCCGTTCAGAGTTGAATAAGAACGTCCCAAACTGGCAAGCATACAGATGATAGTAAAGTTGCCGGAGGAAGCGTTCATTGAACTCGAATCGCTCCGGAAACTGCCTCTGGACTTGCCATGTGCTCTCCAGGAATTGATGAAAGACAGGGCTCGTCTCCTTGATATCCGCCTGCGACGCAAACCGCTTCTGCACGGAAGCAAAGAACGCCTGAGCAGCCTCCGCGCTTCCTCCTCCGCCGGTATTCTCTACTGGGGCCACAAAGAACTTCTCTGAAGACAAATGCCCACATCGGTCCAAGAACTTGTGCCCGAACGACACCCAGTCCTTTTCCACGAGGATCATGAAGCCCTTCATCGTGCGGTAGAAAGGATCCAAACACAACTGCGCGAGGGCCGACAGCTGCGACGTCCGATCCCACCCATCCGAGCAATGGATCAACACATGCGATGAATTCACATGCACGTTCCGCACGATCAGATTCGAGCCCTCCATAATCGCAGACATATGCCTGAGCCATCCCGAGCGCCTCAGCGCGCCGCGGTCCAGGACCGCCATGGGCTCCCGTTCGCCAGGCAGGTCCCCGCTGACAGTAGCCGAGAGTGCATCCGTCTCCCTGAGCGCCTCAACAACCTTGCCAAGCGAGTCTCGCATAACATGGATATGGTCGATTCCGAGATACGCCTTTCTCGCGTCCTTGTAGTGGTCCATGTTCTCCGACCCAGCACCCTTGGCTGTGTTCGCCATCGCGTTCGTTGTCGGACGCGCGTCGACGATCAGGTTCGTAGTGGTAGCACCGTAGACGGTAGCTGGCCCCGCTCGCGACTCGGGCGCCCAGTGGGACTGGAAAGTGGCTTCGACGAGCTTCTCGTCTTGCACCGAGCGGCTTTGCGTGAGGCCGACCATAGGCTGGCTGGATCGAGTGATGCTACCCTATACTCATCCATCATGAATCCTCGTTCGCCCAGATCCAACGAAATACACTCACGAAATTCGCCCAATGCAAATACGTCAATGCCGGAATCCTCGCCTTACTCCTGTATTTGCCCGCATACTGCAGCGTCGTATCGCTAATCTTCGTCGGCACGACTAATCTCGCAGGGTACGTCGGAGAAAACTATAATAAAGCAGGCTGGAGGTTGGTTATACGTGAACGGACACGGCGCGAGCTGGCTGGCATGAAGTACGCACACTGTAGTCTCTGTTGAGGTCCGTGAACCGCCAGGCCTTGGTGCGCGTCCCAACACCCATGCGGCCGAACTCTTCGCGCACAGAGTATATATTCCATCCGGTGTTTGTCGGAAAGGGTGGGTTCGGGGTGTAAAAGAAGGCATACAGTTGCTGGACGGATGCTTTGTAATATTTGACCGTAAATATTCATGATAGAATTGGATATGGCGAGGGGAGGGCGTACTGATGACCGTGAGCTCCTTCACACTCTCAAACACGTCAATCGCCACGCTCTCCTGCACAAACACGAGCGAGAACGTCTCGAACGTCCTGCAGCGGACCGTGATCGGACATCTTCCTTGCAGCGTTTGCGGTAGGCGCGTCACGAGCGATATCAGCGGGTACGGGACCTAGAGCATCGGAGCATCCTACTCATCAATCGTCGATACCAGAAACACTTCCGGAATATGTACTCACCCACATCTCCTCCTCCTCTCCATCCTGATAGTGGAATATAAGATGGTGGGCGGTGAGGTGGAGTGTGCCGGAGCCTGTCTTCCCGCCCTTGCAGCAGAGCACATTCTCGACCTGAATCAAACTGGTTGGGATACCGGTAATAGATAAAGGGGGGCCACCAGCGACAGACCTTGGTTACTCGGATGGCATCCATGAGAGGAGGACGAGACGGGGAGTGCGTCTCGCAATCTACCGGCGCCTAAGGGGATCGACAAGTATAGCAGCGCTAGCTCAAAATATCTACTCTTACACGTCCGATCCAGGACCTCGTCTCGCTCAAAATACTCAATTGCATGAGTTGGGACCGGTCTTCTCAAGTAGCTCCATGCTATGATGGTCGTGCCGCAATAACTTAACAATCACACTAGGAAAGACGTTTCGCCAAAGCTACCCAGTCATCGCATTAGCCAGCACTGGCATATCGCCCTCAGCATAATATACAAAAAAGACAGCAGTGTATATCATAGCAAGCATCGCATCGAAAAGAAACTGTCCAGTCCAAGGTCCGCGATCCAATGTCAAACACAAGTGTCCATTTGTCACCACACCGTCATGTCCGCTCTTACAAGAGCAGACCAGCAGCCAAACCAACAGCGGCGAGCGCACCCGCCGCACCCCCCGCCACACGGCCAGCGCCGCTGGCGGCAGCTGAGCCCGAGGCGGCGGCAGCACCGGCAGTGCCAGATGCGCTGCCTCCTGCAGCGGCAGAGGCCGACGGGGTTGTTGAGCTCGTGTTGGCGGCGGTGGCCATCGCCGCGGACTGGAAGGCGGTGAAGCTCTTCTCAGCCGTGGGGTTGACGGCGAAGACCATTCCCTTCGCGCAGTGGCTGCCAGAAGGAAATTACCATTAGGTGAAGAGTCCTGAGACGCGGGAATAAGAAAGAAGGCTTACCCAGTCTGCTTGCAGTAGAACCACAAGGGCGCGCTGGCGTTGGTCATAGTGAATGACCAGACGGGGAAGCTCGTCGCATCAGCAGCGACCGGTACGTAACCAGAGTCGATGCCGAGAGTGGGGGTCGTCATCTGCGCGCACGGGTTCGCAAACGTCGA
Source organism: Heliocybe sulcata (assembly GCA_004369045.1). NCBI lineage: Eukaryota > Fungi > Basidiomycota > Agaricomycetes > Gloeophyllales > Gloeophyllaceae > Heliocybe > Heliocybe sulcata. The sequence goes on along the minus strand of ML213505.1, from coordinate 354,749 downwards.
TTGCGTGACAGTGTGGTTCTTGGCGTGGCTGAAACATCACATTTATCAGAACTAACCCAAGAGGACACTGAGAGGTGCGTGAACACACAATTCGAAGGAGATGGTGTCCCCAACGGCAGCCGTTACAGACGTAGGGTTGAATGTGAGCGTGCTGTTTCCACCGACGATAACATTGAACGTCTCAGCCGACACAGCGGCGACGGAAGCAAGAGCAGCGAGGACAGCGGAGAACTTCATCTTGTCTTGACAAAAAAAGAGATATGGGGGATCTTGAAGCGGAAACTACAGAGACAGGTCTTTTCGAAGAATGGCGAGGCTAAGGGCAAAAAACCAGACGAGACTGCACCACGCCATCATCAACGTCGTCTCCAATTGGGAAGGAGAAAAGACTCACCCTGCTCGTAGTGCGATGAAAGGGAAGCGTAAGGGAGGGAGAGGCGAAGGGTGCAGAAACCCCTCATCGCCGGGGTTCTTATAAGACCTAGGACGTGATGTCTTGGCAACCGAGTCTATCCACGCCTGCCCGTATTCGACCGGAACTTCGAGAAGCATTTGCGATATCGATCAGGAGGTGGTCCACGGAGACCATTCTCGGCCGGCCTGTTCCCGTGCAGACAGACGAGTTGCCAGTTGAATAATTGGCTTTGCTACTTTGAATATAAAACTAGCATAGCCTGATTGATGCAGATCCATCACGCAGTCAACATGTCAAGTTGCAGGAACAGTACTTGGAAATCATCATGATGATTCTTATGCCCGGAATAGGTCTCCGCCCGGTCCGTCGCCAGCCAATCACGTCCTTTTTGTACTCCCGAGATCACCTGCGTCGCTACCAGGCACCTTTGTCTCCGCTCCTATCATTCAATTGCACCCAATCGCCTGCAGCCTCTCCATCCAATGATGAGCCTTGCCAGCGCCTCGCGTATGACCCTGAGGAACGCAGGGTGCCGGACGTTCAGCACGTCCTCGAGGCGCCTCGAGCACTTTCTCGGCGCGAACAAAGAGGTAACGCACCCTCTCTCCGTTCACGGGCTGGATGATCATCGACCGCAAGCTATGAATTGAATCTTGAATCTTGCAACGTTACATGACGCTATTGTACACCATGAGACCTTCCAACGCGTAACCTCCCCAGAACACACGAAGGACCGCCTCGTCCTCATCGACTTCTACGCCGAGTACGTCCTCTCTTCTTCCGTTCGCTTCTTCGCCTCTATACGAGCGCCTCTTCTCTCTCTTAGACCCTCACCCCAAAACCTCCTCTGCTCCCTCTTCTATCCTTCTCCCTTGCCATTTTCCACCAAACTAACCCACCCTCCCAGCTGGTGCGCCCCCTGCAAAGTCCTCTCCCCTCTCCTGGAATCCCTCACCGCCGACGCATCTCTCAAATCCGGGAGCGGCCGCGCCCTGGACCTCGTCACCGTCGACATCGACGCAGAGCCCGAGCTGGCGGCGCAGTACAGGGTACGGTTCTCAATTCTCATGTCTGAACCATCTACCCTCCGCCACCCACCTCGCCATCCTCATCTTCACGCTTTCCATACTCTCCTTACCTTCCCATTTCCTCGGCTGAGCGGCTGATGACTTCTTACTGCCTGGATAGGTTTCCTCGGTCCCAACAGTCGTTGCGTTCAAAGACGGCGAGAAGGCTGCGCAGTTCGTCGGAGCTGTGCCAGCGCCCGCGATCAAGAAGTTCCTCAAGGATTTGTAAATCCTCCGCAATGCCAGTCTGGCTTGACGCTCTCGAGGATTGCATCTTCTCCCGCGAGTCTAGCGTGACAGAGTTGGCTTCCGCATTTCCGGATCAAAGATGGTCTGCAGTCGAGCAGGACACCGCGGTATAGAGTCGGACGGGAGGCTTAAGCAATACTAGCTTGCTTGATTGCAGAAGTAGTATGTATGTAACGCTATACAGACCACATATGCGCTTAGAGTGAGAGCTATGAACAACAAGTCAGGAAGTGTACACTATCCGCAAGAACGAGAACATGTAAGACTCAGACAAAGGAGGGTGAGGCGTACGAGTAGCGAGCATAAAAACAAGACCACAACAACCAATCCGGACCATAACACTCGCAGAGAAGATGGAAAACAATAAGAAATGGGCGAGGAAGGGCAGGTGAGGATAAGGGAAGACAGATATGATTTGACACGGAATGATAACAAAACGACGATGCGCGATAACTAACTGGATACTGGAACAGTGAACTTGCTGGCTGGCGAGAAAAGTGTCCGTCCCCTCCCTATGGAGTCGGGATATGCATAGGGTAACGCGGCGAGATAGGGTGGGTAGGAAGGCAGGTGATGGGTGGTAGGCGGTTACTGGATGATACAGCATTTCCCACCGCTTTGTGGTGCGTAAGGGTCTTCATGCTTGCCTACTGGGCCCCATACCGACGGTACCTACATAGAAAAACCGATCCCTCATAAGTCTCAGGGCTGATCGGGCGTGAGAGAAGCGAACGCACCAAGTGGTCTTTGGTCGTTTTGCAGTATCGAATCAAGCTGCGCCATAAGCCAACAGGTTCAGGTCAATGCAGGCAGACAGTTGGGGAAGAACGCACCTAGCGCTCGCCTCGCTAACCCGTATCCGCGGCCGCGCGAGATCCTCTCGTAACCTCTGGTTGTGCTCCATCAACCTGCGCAACTTCAGCTCCGACATCGACTGCTTGTGCCGGCGGGTGTCCATCGTCGCAAGTGTTCAAGCTTTCAAGGCAATCCCGGAGTGAGAGTAAAGAGAGACGCTGGTGGAAGAGCAGGGCAAGGGGAAGAATTGATTGATTGGATTCAGACTCAGAGTGATGACGGAAATAGAGCGAGCGACGGCGTACTCACCGAAGTAAAGTTATCGCGGGTTGAACTGAATTGAATCGCCTGGGTTGCGTTTTGCTTCCGCTACCGCTGCGGGAGGGAAGGGGATGGAGAGAGGGGGTGGGTGGGCGGGTAGGTGACGGTGACGGTAAGAGAGGACTCGACGTGGAAATGGCTCGAGGGAATTGATCATTTCGAAGGCGACCCTAGGCGAGCGCTTGATCATGGGAAGGGAGTGCCATTTGGGATGCGTGGCTGTGCTGAGGTACCAGGCGAATCCAGTCCCGTCCAGTCTGTACAAAGTATGCGACTGGACGTTGACCGCTATGTGCACTCTATGCGGGTTGTTAGTGCACTGGCAGTGGATGCTGGTAATAGGGGAGAAGTTCGGTGAAGGCAGCTGTCACGGAGTGCAGTCGGGCTTCTCCGAGAGGGCTCGCATTTCATCCAGCGGCCGTGTACACTTCGACATGTCTGAAAGTTACCGCCACCACCGTGATATCGTTCATACATGTACACTCTTTTACCTCCGCTGAACGGCGCTCAGAAGCACGTAAGCTGCGAAGGCACATCCTCCGACATGCTCGCAGCCAACCCTGGAGCTCAAGGTAGCAGTTCGCGGATCACTGTCATGCGCAATGACTCCGTATTGTACTTAACCCCGCGAGGTCTCTAACGTGCCCAACGACCCTTTCATCGCTTTAACTGTCTCGACATCGTCTGAGGCGGCCATGGATGCGTTCGCCCACCAGCTCGGAGCCACACTCCACCTCCAGAAAATCCCCGCATACCTCCCGACTATCCTCGTCTCCACTTTCGCCTTTACGCTCATCCAAATCACCCTCGGCCCCTTAACATGGCGTCTGCTGGGGAAAGAACGGACGTGGTCCGAACGTATTGCACGCGATCCCTCTCCCGCGCTACGAAAGAAGAAGAGAAAGGAACAGCACGACTGGTGAGCCCTCGCACATTCCATTCGTCTTGAATTGAGACCCTAATTTCGTGGACACAGGTCGACCCACGTTACATCCCTTGCCCACTCCCTCGTCATCCTCCCGCTCTCCTTCTCCCTCCTCGACCTTCCCTCTCTCGCAGCGGACAAAGCCTTTGGGTGGGACGACAAAGCTGGAATGGTGTATGGTATCGCCTGCGGCTACTTTTTATGGGATTCGTTAGAGAGTGTACTATACTTCCAGGACGTCGGGTTCGTGGTGCATGGTGCGCGATGGATTCTCCACGAAGAGGATGAAGCAGAGTTGACGCTGTGTCATATAGGTTTGTCCTGTCTGGCGATTTACGGGATGGCATTTGTATGTCTCTCTTCCCTGAGGCGCAATATCATCTCATTTCTGGTTTAGAAACCCTTTCTCGCGTACTATGGAGCTCGCTTTCTCCTCTGGGAACTGTAAGCACTTCTTCCCTCTCCTTACTTACCTCCTGCACCTTCCCTATTCCCCTCAGCTGACCTGCATCACTCCCATACTACCACTAATACACAGCTCGACCCCCTTTCTCAACACCCACTACTTTCTCGACAAACTCTCCCTCACCGGCTCGCCTCTCCAACTTCTCAACGGCCTCTGCCTCCTCGTTAGCTTCTTTGGCGCCCGTATCGTCTACGGAGGGATGATGGTGTGTTTTCCTCTCACGCATAGCGTCTATTAGTAGCTACAGGGCGAGAGAAGGACCTGATCTATGTCTACAGTCCTACGAATTCTTCGGCACCCTCCGTGACGCCGCCCCCGTCCTCCCCACTGCCTACTTGCTTGTATACGGCATCGGCAACATCGTGCTGAATGTACTGAACTGGGTTTGGTGCGTCTCTCCTTCCTCAACCTCTCCACGCCCAGACCTAACTGAAATGAAATCACTCGCGTGCCGCACGCAGGTTCTTCAAGATGATGTCCGCTCTGCGTAGACGCTTCAAGTCTCCCTCCTCGGTGGATGGCGTGACGAATGGAGCGGAGGTTCCGAAACTGCAGAACGGAAATGGTGCCGTCACCTATGGGCAAGGCGATAAGAGGAAGGTTGAGTAGACCCATGAAGGAGCGGGAACCTCAGGTCTTTTGATCTTTCGTGGTGTCGAACGAGTAATATACTAATCTAGGTTCTTGGGTTGTGATGAATACTGGGAGCATTTTTGCAAGTTTCACAGACCCAAAGATTAAAACTGGCCGCGCCGCCTCAAGTAGTTCCATAGGTGCGATGGGACCACGGCTGTATCTTATGCCATATATCATCCCCATGTATCGCTGACTTCGCTGCATTCCGGCTCTACCGGATGGAGCGTGGATAGAAATGCTCGAAACCAAGCCGTGGCATGATTATGCGCATCGGCCATTTACCCATTCAAGGTCTCTACTTCGGAAGCACATCAGACTACAGATTCAGCATCTGTGCTACGGGACTTCAAGCTTCAGCTGCGGTAGTTGATGGTCACATGGCACTTCTCGCAATTGCCGGTCTCGTAACTTCCACAGCGAATATCGCAATTGTTGAGGATAACATTCGCAGTGTCGTATATGACCTGGCCAGATACGGGCTGGGGCCCATCGCCGTTGGTGGCGTATAGGACTGGAGTTAATAATCAGTACGCTGTCGCCATCATCATGTCGGTAAATGGGCCTTACTGTAGCAGTGGCCACTGGAGAACTGAGCCTGGTCAGTGTAATTGGCCCCCTTTTGGATGAGAGCGAGCCCGGCTTGACAGTCGCTGGTGATGTCGTGGTTGATGCAGGAGGCGCTGCCTACGCATGAGGGCGGGGCACGGGTGGTGAGTGTGGAAGCCGTGGCTGCAGGGACGAGCAGAAGCGCGCCTGCGACCGCAGTTATGGTGCTGAACGTGAACATGTTCTGTTGATGTTAATTGCTACTGTACGGGGAGAGGAGGTAACCGTATGTTAGAGGTCATCGCAGTCTATTGCTGCAGGTGCGAACTTACTGATAGACTGGAGTTTGAAGTGAAGTCTTGGTTGCGTTATTGCGCGGTCAGTAAAATCTGCAGGCTTTCTTTTCATGTCTGCGTTCCTCCTGATGTCATACAGACGAATGGGTATTTGGTGTAGACGGAGCGGGCCAGTCGGTAGTACCGGTGTACGGTGCCACAATTGACAAAGCCGAGAATCTAGGAGACACAGGTTCAGGCTGTTACGGAAGAGAGAATAATCCGAGCCACGCAGCCTTAGAGCAAGAGCGCAATGCCCTGTTAGATCTCTCCTCAGCACAGATCCCCCGCGCTCTTCGCACTCAACGTTCAACCGGGGGAGGCCTGTGGGGCCAGCAATATTATCCTTGATGCATACTCGTACCCGGCCAATAGCAAGGTACAAACTTACATAAGGTCCAGCGTAGGGAAACGCCTTGGTGATGATAATTGGATTCCAATAGAAAACAAACCAGCGCATCTAGCAACCTAGGCATATTGAAGGTGAATACGATGCACATAGCCGAGTCCGGGCACGGCCCGGTGTGAGCGTGCCACAAGCCAAATACGAACAAAGAAAATTGGACAGTGGCGAGTACGCTCCATTACACTAATATTGTAGTTCTCCTAAAGCGATGCACATCCGGGAAGTCAACAATCCCGTATTTCTATGACATGCAGATGCGGCGCTGTTCCGACAATTTCTACTGCATCCCCGCCTGCCAATACCTCGAATGATGAAGATTCTCGCGACGCGGGGGACGCACATCACGAAGTCCCGTAGCCTATCCAGTGCTTCTGGCACTATGTTGATGATTGCCTTCCGCGTTCCGTGGAATACGCTTCCACTGATCTTGTACGGCGCTATGATGTTGCTCTGAAACTGTGCTCGCTCGCAATTTTCTGTCCTCCTTTCCGTCAATAGTGGCCTGAACAGATGCCTATCAGCGCATTGGCTTTGGAAATGGTGGATAGCTTTCATGGGCCTGACGCCTCTGCGATGTTTCACCCGGAAATTAGAGAGACCGAAGGGACGAATAAAAGGCGTCCAGGCGAGATACAGACCTCATCCCAAGACAGCCTATCCGCGACTTCATCTGATACTCAGCTTAGTAACTCTGCATTGTAAGTCACATATAACCTGCACCGAGCTTTTGACATCGATTCCCTTGGTGTACAGCAGCACCTCCTTTACAATATGCTCAAGTTGACCACCGCAACCCTCGTCGCCAGCGTGCTTGTGTTTGCCCGCGCAGCCACGGCTTCTGTCCTCACTGAGCGCGCCGCGCTATACGGAAACAACTGCAAGGGCAGCGGTCTCTGTCCCGCAAACTATATTGCCAACGAATGTCGGGCTGGGATGGCTCTCATCGACAGAGGTGCCACATACACGGATCAGGCGCAATTCTCCAACGGCCACTGCTACAGTGAGTCTTAGTTAATTGCGCTCTAATGGATATGACGTTCTGAATTACCCTTTCCAGTCATATACGCCACTAATGGCGCTGGACCTCAGCCGGTTTCTGGCCAAGTCATCTACGATACTGCGAACACCATCCTTAACGACTGTCAGCATAGTTGTGGAAGCTACGGGACCGGCAATTGCGACAAGTGCCATGTGACGTTGAACTTCCGTGATTAATTCTAATCAGCTGTAGTGTATATGTTGAGATCGTAGTCCGATACACTTGGGAGTAGGGAGGTTGAACGAAGACGTTGTCGATTGTATAGTCGACTTAGTCGTGGCGCGAATATAGCGTGGGTTGCGAGCATGCACAATGACGAAGTCCAAGTCATCCAGTTAGCAGGGAGTGACTTCTAAACGGAAGGCAAAGATCTGAGAGGCACGGGTTCGGGACATTTCCAGCCAAAACGAGAAAAGAAAACTTGGAGCTACGCAGCCTCAAGACGAGATACAGGTGTTCTTAGATTGTGGTTTTCACTCGAGCAGGCTGAGCAGCGCTAGCTACGCTCCCCATGCATGTCGGAGAAGATACCCTTCCAGCGCTGTTTGTTACTGGAGATGAAAGACATGATACACTTAGGAATATGGCATAGTAAATGGGGTCACATCAGATACTGGACTGGGGAAAAGCACTATCTAAGACTATGTAGTGCGTCTATCGGCCTGAGGAGCCGTGGCCGCTGGCGTGCCAGAAAACGCGGCAATTCTCGAAATCCCAATTCTGCGTCACTGGCGGGGAGTTCAGCGCCCACTAGTCGCGTAGTTGATCAATGCATGATCCAACGCGTGAACTCTGAACTGGAGGTTACTTACCTTCCGCCGTCATCGAACATGTGGCTGAGCCAATCACGAGGTGGGATTCCATCATAACCGTTCCAGAAAAGGCAACGACGGTACGGACTTTAATTGCAAAAAGGCCCCATCGCTTGTGCATGGTCAGAAAGTCCCTAACCTCATTCCTTTCTTGCAAGGTGGAGGTGCAATAATCGTCCGGCAATGAAACGTCAGAAGCTATACATCAGACCTTACCGCTATCCTCGCTAGGAAGCGCGTATGTTGGTTACTGCCGACAATGTTGGACCAGAGCATTGCTCGGGCGACTCGAACGTCCGATGTGGTTCTTGAGGAGTGCATGTGCGTGATGGAGAGTATCTTCTATCAACCGGTCCACTAACTGGTTTGGACAGTACGGACACCAGTTGGCAATTACGGATCTTCACATACACTAAGCTGGCAGAGCCCTTGAATGATGCGACAGACGCGGGATCAAGAACCCGAAGTAATACGAAGGGATGTGTCTCAGCAATCACTCCTAGCAGTGATCAATGGTTGGAGACTGAATTCTTTAGTCCGCTACGGGGCCTTCCGTACGGCAGTACGATCTTGCTGGTGAAGCTGTGTCTCTCGGGATTTTCTGCGTTTGTTCGGGCTAATAGTCGCCTGAACCTGTTTCCCTTAGAGATGTGGTTCTGTAACTGGTGTCTCCCCACTAATCAGCGTGATCCGTCTAAAGCGACTCACCGGGAGTCGATGAGACCGGAGCACTGAATAAAAGGCGTCCAGTGGGAAGGCGGACCTCCCATCACAAACCGACTTACTCGCAATTTGCTTCAGACTTAGTAAACAGTAAGCTCGCGTCAGCTCACTCCATGTCTCGCGTCGAAGTCTGACACTACTCCTCTGCCGTATGACAGCACTACTAGCACAATATGTTCAACTCCATCACAAGTACTCTCATTGCCGGCGCGCTCTTGCTCGCAAGTGGAGCCACAGCTTCGACCCTCACCGAGCGCGCAGCCCTATACGGCAACAACTGCGATGGTAGTGGCCTGTGTGTCAGCCACGACATCAGCGGCGACTGTCAAACCGGGCTGGCTCTCATCAACAGGGATACCACATACACTGATCAGGCGCAGTTCTCCAGTGGCCACTGCTACAGTGAGTCTCAACCGGCTGCGTGCAGCCCCATGATTAAAAGGCGTTCTGATTTGCTGTTTCCAGTCATATACGCCACTAACGGTGCTGGGCCGCAACCTGTCTCCGGCCAGCTTATTTACGACACTGCGAACACCATCCTGAACAACTGTGGCAATCACTGTGGAAGCTACGGGACCAACAACAACTGCCCAAGTTGCCACGTGACCTTGAACTACCGCTCCTAGATCTAAGGACGGACTGTAGTTCTGTATGACACGCCTTTGAGTAGCGAGGCTGAATGAAGAGATTGTGGATGCCTGGGTCTCGAGCGTGCTCCTTCCAGACCAATGTAGTGCTGTCGACGAGTCCTACCAACGTTTTACAAACTGACAAGTCACGCCAAGCTTTCTTGGGCTCATCTGCGTAAATAAGTCCCCACCGAACCACAGAAAATGATCCGTCACGCTCGGCATCAGGAGCTCCCATTGAGCGTGCTATATAACATGCCCAGGATACCTGATTGGCGGCGCCAATGCATTCCGTGTGAGGGAGTGCCGCTCTGATCATTGTTGTACTATAAGTTAGCGGCAGGTCGGTGGGCGCTTGCTCACTCGCCGAACCCTAACCTTACAGACTATTAACGATGTCTACAACCACCACCTCATTCCTCACTCTCCCGGCGCCCCTCCGCACATTTCTCGCCTCCTTCCCCCTCTACACCTACCCCGCCATCCAAGCCCGTCCCGCGCACTCTAAACCTACCCACCCAACAATATGGATCCACCCACCGCTCTCCGACCCCGACCACAACCTCCTCAGCGCAGACGTAGAGTGTTTAAAGTGGCAAGCCTACATCGCCATGAGAGACGTGGAGGGCGTGCGGGTGCGGTGTGATGTCAAAGCCGAGGGAGGAGTGGGCGGGCGGCTGCCGAGTCTGTGGGTACCGGTTGCGCTGGGGCTGGAAGGGCAGAAGGAGGCGGACGAGGGGGAGCTGCTTCCGGCGCATCTGATACCAGCGTGGGTGGATCGCGAGAAGGCGGTGGAGAAGGCTGATGAGCTGGAGGGCTACAAGGACGTGGAGGCGAGAGATGAGAGCCGTGCGTGGGTTACGCTTTTAGAAGGGACGGTGCATTCCGCATTAATTGTATGTCCTACTCATCTCCTCCGCTGTCACCCCCTCATTGAATTATTTCTCTGAACTGTGATCAGACGTTTCAGCCAACCTCGACTACGGCACGCTCCTCTTCCGTTGCTTCAATCCTTACGCCTCCACCGGCACCGTTAACAGGGCTCGCGAGTCTCTTCCCGCCATACGGCGCACACGTCCCCTCGGCCGAGGTAGAGGTCAAGTACGCCGAGGCGATAAGTGCACTAAGTGAAAGGTTGAGCGGCGACAAATGGTTCCTGGGTTCCGAGTGAGTGTTCATACTTAGACACGCCCCTTACTCTTGGACTCTGGGAACACTATTGGATTAATTACAATTGGTGTAATTTTAGGACCCCGACCCCCCTAGATGCTCTAGCCTTTGCATACCTCCATGCAATACTCCATAGCTCGACGTCTGGGGGGCCGCTACGGACGCAGGTAACACGTCGCGTTAACCTGGTCGCTTGGGAGAGGCGAGTCAGTGGCCTGGTCCGGGCAGCGTTTGTCAAGGCGGGGGATGTGTAGATCCCCACCAAGATAGGCGGTTTGGGAAGAGCGGCTGAGTGTATCCGAGTTAGTAACGACTAAGACCAAATGCGCCGCCGTGTACATCCATTTGGCGGCTGTATGGAAAAACGACCATTCGAGGTCGGAGGATGGAACGCACAAGGACAGTGAATGAGGTCCGCAGGCCATTAGATAGAAAAGCTAGACCGGAAGAGGTGACGAAGTCTACCGAACGGTAATCGCGCAGAAGCATAAATACAACCTGCGCTGCTCCGGGCATCGTGGACACTTCGTACGCGATCTGAAGGCGCTCACGAATCCAAGACCATCGCAACGATAACGACGGACTCAACGATAATATTAGCATAATGGGGAATTACACATAGGCTGGACTAGAGCGATGAAGACCTGAGCCTTGAGGTAACGGAAGTGTGCGGATCGAGACCTGGGGATGAGGCAGCATAGCAATCAGAGAACCAGAGACAGCAGTAGAAGACCAGCAGGCGCCGAGCATGAGTGACGAAATTCAAAGCTTCTCCAGTAGACCCTTGAGCATTTTCTCTTTCGACTTTGCCGCATTGCCGTTATCCTTGAAGAGATCCTTGCACTTGTGCTCTAAAGCATTAATCGTCTGGTTCAGAGTTGCTGGGAGAGACTGCAGATCCGCGATGGCGCGGTCGGCTGTAAATAGAACGGGCGCGGAGGTTCCGCAGTTAGCTGGTAACGAGGAAAGAAGGTGCGCAGTATACCACTCTCTTCCATGAGCCTTTCGAAGTCCAAGAAGATCTTGTCGCGGTGGGCGTATGCTGCTTTCAGCTGCGTGAACAGGTCTTTGACCCTGGTCTGCACAGAGTATTTCAGCGCTCCTTTCTAGGGCATATTCAACTCGGCATGCCTGATGCTTGACATATATCTCCTGCAGCTCCTCCTCGTCCTGAATGCACATAGCCTCTACCTTCTTGCTGGCATCGTTGAAAGTGAGCAGGCCCTTGCCGTACTCCACGTCGATCTTCTCTTCCATGACCCTATGCGCCTCCTTGACGCGCTTCGTGGCAGGCACCAGCGTCTGCACGAGATCCTGCTTCAAGAGGTTTCCTTGCGCAGACATGGGAGCTTTCAGTTGTTCCGCCAGAGCAATCAGATCCGAGTCAGAGGAGGAGGGGGATCTGCGAGAGCGTCAGCAGCGCGCTACGGACAGCGCATACACCCACTCCTCGTGAAGCATGGCGACTAAGGTGGTCTCTTCATCCCAGTCTATATCGTCAGAGTCAGAGTCGGACTGCTGGGCTTCTTGTTCGTCTTCGTCTTGCAGATCGAACTCCCGGAATGCGCTAAAGACGGAGGGTTCTTCGTTTCGTGCCTTCTCGAAGCCGCGTCCCGAGGCCAACTTCGTCTTCGAGAGGCGACCCAAGCTCGGTACACGTGGTCTCGTCTTCGCGGCAGCGCCAGACTTGTTTGCCAGTGGAGAACGTTGCGCATATCTTGGACCTGCCGACGAACGTGATGTGAACTGTTAAAAGTCTAGCTGCGGTGGCGGTACCTGATTTCAATGGCGACCGACGCAGCTTGGACTTGGCAGGTGAATTGTTCTGTATATACTGCGTGTAGAAGCGACCCATGTTCGCCTACACGTTGAAACGCAGCAGGTGTAAATTGGGTGCCTTCGGGGATGGAGGAAGAGGTGCAAGCCGCGAGGGACCGGCGCGGCACCGGAATAGGCAATTCGGAGTCCGCTGATTGCAGCCTTCCTTCTGGGATCAAGCCGTCCGCCCTTTCCAGACTCCCAGCGCTAGCTAAATAATTGCCCCCCATCCCTTCTCCCTTTCGCAGCGTGCTGCTCGTCAAGGTTCGTGCTCTACCTGCTCGCCGTCACCGTCGAGTCTGTCTGACATACTTTACCTCTCGCGAATCTTTACGTCGTCCTGCTGGCCGCGTTAATTGGACACCTTGACACCCGCCTGGCCCTTGCGCAACTCAGGAGGCGTCCTTCTTTTTCCAGCCCTGTTCTTACTAGTCGCTGCTCCTGTTGAGGGAGAGTGCTCTGCTTTTGACTCCTTTCTACCAACTCCTAAAGATTCGTGTCCTTCGCCATGAATTCGCGACCGCATAAGCAGTCGATGTCGGAGCTGAAGTTGAGGAGGTTGACGGAGCACAATCAGCGGTTGAGGGAGGACCTTTCCAGGCCAAGAATAAGAGTTAGCGAGGCGAGCGCTAGGTGCGTCGTTATCCAAGTACTTGGATGGTACTGCAGGCCTTGACGACGGTCTAATAGCTTAATCCGCTACTGCAAGACGACAAAGGATCTGCTTGTGCGTATCACGACCTAGTCGCTATATACAACTTCCGTTACCGCACTTCTTCCCTTCTTTCACTTCATTCCTGCGGTCGCTGACGAGTTGTCGCAGGTGCCCTCTGTTTGGGGTCCGGTCGGCAAGGGTGAAGACCCATACGCACCGCCAGCTCAGGGCTGCAACTGCACAATCATGTGAATGCACTCTCCGTACCGACCCCTATGCGCTCGCGTCCTATCATACATGCCGTCCGTCCATCATCGTCGCCCTCGCTATCGAGAGGGAGGGCAAATCATACATAGTCACCATGCTCGCTGGGAAGGGGCGGCCTTATCATTATGCACGTCTTTGCGTCCGCGGACGTACCCACACTCGTTTGCTTCTCCCCTCGACCACACCATGGTCGAGGCCTCTTTCTGATTAGACCACTGGCTTATATCCTTCCCATCTGTTCTGTTGCTTTTTGCCCGTGGATGCAGCGTAGTTTTCTCTTTTCCTTTCTCTCCGGTCTTGAGACTACAATCGTCGCTTTCAATCCTCTGTATAATGGTCTGCCCCGCCGTTCGGGCATTTTACACCTGTCCATAATTACAGCTGTTTCGAGATTGGAACGAAGATGATGGATAGTTCTGATCCCTCGTTACTCATGCTATGCGATTCTTGCAGGCGCGTACGGTCCACTTTACAACTACTTGTCCTCAATGAATCGTTTGCTGCGAGTCGCCGAGTGGATAGACGTAGTCACTTCCAGGTCTGAGCGGAATCAGGATGTGTTATATGATATCGTTCTTCTATGCGAATCCTGGAGTGTGCATACTAGTAATTGAGTCCTCAAGAATGCAATGCAGACATGGTCCTTCCGTTGACAGAGCGTGATTAATTTTGATCCTCCACAAGACTCTTCGCAGCCTGCACATCCGCCTCCACCATTTCCTTGACCAGTGCGTCGAAGCTGACTTTGCGATGCCATCCCAGAACGCGCTCCGCTTTGGCCGGGTTACCATGGAGAAGGCTGAGGAATGTGGTCAGCGGAAGAAACAAAGGGGCAGAGTGAACAACGCACTCGACTTCTGCGGGACGGAAGTAGCGTGGATCAACCTTCACGACGACCTTTCCTGTCTTCGTGTCAATACCTTCTTCATCGACACCGTTCCCTTGCCACCTGCAACGTGTCAGGGTCAGGGTCCATCCCTGACATAGATTTAGATGACATACCGAAGCTGGGTGCCAACGACCCCGAAAGCCTTCTCAACGTATTCCCGGACAGGGTGAGTCTCCCCCGTGGCAAGGACAAAGTCCTCGGGCTTCGACTGCTGGAGCATCATCCACATGCCCTCCACATAGTCGCGGGCTGTGACGAAAAGCAACGTCAGAAATGCCTCCGAGCAGTGCAAGATGACCGCCTACCATGACCCCAGTCTCGCTTCGCATCAATGTTACCCAGGTACAAGCACGACTGCTTGCCTAGATGAATATCCGCCACCGCCCGAGAGATCTTCCTTGTTACGAACGTCCGACCTCTCCGGGGGCTCTCGTGATTGAACAAGATCCCGTTGCACGCGTACATGCCGTACGCCTCCCTGTAGTTCACGACGATCCAGTACGCGTACAGCTTCGCAACACCATACGGACTGCGAGGGTAGAACGGCGTGGTCTCGCTTTGTGGCGTCTCGACGACCTTGCCGTACAGCTCGGATGTAGAGGCTTGGTAGAACCGGACGTGCTTCTCGAGACCACAGGTACGGATGGCATCCAGGAGACGCAGCGTCCCCAGACCGTCGACGTCGCCAGTGTACTCTGCCATTTCGAATGATACCTTGACATGGGATTGAGCGCCAAGGTTGTAGACCTCAGTAGGCTGGACCTGGGCGATGATGTAGACGAGGTTGGTACTGTCGCTCAGGTCGCCATAGTGCAGCTTGAATTTGTTAGGACCTGCTCATATGATGAATATCCGATTCAGAGACAGTGGAATCTGCCACGCACGCTCATGCTGATCCTCGTACAAGTGATGCAGACGACCAGTATTGAAACTCGATGACCGCCTGATGATCCCATGGACCTCGTAACCCTTCGACAGTAGGAGTTCGGTTCTGCATGAAAGACAACATCAAATAAGCTCGATATCAAGGCGGAGTGGCCAGCCAACGCACAAGTACGATCCATCTTGGCCCGTGATGCCTGCCGCAGTCCCCGCGGTAAGATGCCGTATCGAGGGAAAAGTAGACACAATTACCGGATATAAGGGCAACCTTGCGTTTAAAGTACTCCTGAGGCGAAGGCAGGTTCAGCTTGATTAAGGGAGTGGTCGGGACATCTTGAATCTGCGAGGTCATGGTGTGGAAAGTAGGAGGCAAGGAGGGAAGAACGGGGTTCTCTTAGGGACGGACAGCTGGCATGCGCAGTGGACGCGGTTTAAGAGAAGTCTTAATTCTGACCATACATTCAAATCATGATCTAGCCTTGTACAGTAAAGTTGCGTAACGTTTGCCCTATATTCGTTATGAACGGAAGTGTATTCTCAGCACCGCCCTGATCAGTCCCGCTACCATGGGTGCCTGTCCCGCCAGGTCCCGTCCGATCAGTCAACGGCCCAGGGCCAGCTTTAATTCATGATATTCGGTTTACACTAGAAGAGCCTCCGAGGCGTCAACGTGAACCCCGGACTGAATCAAAGGAGGTCGGAGGAATTCATGAGGGACCTATAGGGCAAAGGCGTCAAGGAGCAGAGTGAATATATCATGACGCCCAGCCACACCTCGGCAAGTTATCCAGAGCAATTATGAGAAACACGACCGGGATTCTGCCTCAGCAAGTGGTTCCGGTTTGTCCTGGTGTCCGGGATAGGTGTCAGAGCGAGAGAATAATGCGCAGGGTATCCAGGATGGGCATTGGAAGCTGCGGGACTTACACGGGCCCAAGTGGTCTCCAAGCAGAAGGACACCAAGGCAAGGACGTGTCAGATCAAGAATAGAACGGACAGGACGCACTCCAATATCTCCCCAGCGATACTCCAGTCCAATAGTGTCTTGGAACTTCAATGGCCCATTATCATTCTATAGGATATGATACAAACGCAATAAAAACACAGCAAAATCCCGCGCATCGTACATTATAGCACGTATCGGAAATCCCGATTTTCTCTATCTGTCAGATCCAGGAATGCCTGTAAAGCGCATGACAACGATTAGGACGCGAGAGCCACGCTTCAAATATAATCGGCGAACGCACCTTGTCCACTTTCTTCTCAATGACAGTCCCATCTTCGTTCTTCACCATGACGAAGACATCATCATAGTTATCATCCCGCTGCTCCCGATCCCTTCTCTTGTTCTCATATACACAGTACGCACGGATGCATAGAAGCAGAATGGTGTATACGAAGATACAAGCGGTCATGACAGCCCACGGGATGTGGTTTCTACGAGAAATTGTCATTAGAAGGAGCGCAGATTGCAATGAGAAGGACGTCGCTCACCTCGGCTGGTACTGCTTCTTCCACATGAAGGGACCTGACCGCGATCACTCAGTCGACTGAAATTGACTGCGCTGCTCGGGAAATCACTCACCGGCGGCATTCCCAAGAGCGTAACCAATGAGAACAATAGCGTTGGTTGTAGTGCCTGTCGCATCCGAGTCCATAAATGAGCCTTGCAATCAGTATGAAACGATCAATGCACGTACGCTTGGTGTGTCCCGCTGTGATCTGTCCCACCCATGCTAGGAAAATGACAAAAGGCGGAATAGCGAATACTATAAGCATAGTATGTAATCAGTAATCAACATCAAACCAAACTGAAGCCAAACTGACTGGAGACCCAGTATGAAAATAGCAAGCCTATTCTGTTATGGGATGGCAGGGTATTGACGAGAATGCAACCCAGGATGGCCGGAACAGCCATGAGAGCGCCAGCATATGCCCGACCATTCGGAATGTAGGTCGCCAGCGTGACAGCGATGTAGATGGTAACAACTAGGTACCAGGGTTAATCCAATGCAATACTCCAAGGAAGACATTCCACTTACTTTCGACGACACCATCCACGCAGCCCAAAAGTGTAGTTTGGATAGTGGTGAATCCGAACTCGTTAACGATTAGTTGACGCTGGTTCGTCAGCTAAAGGTAAAACAAAGTTAGCATCTTGATCGGCAGCGTATATTCCATAGTGGCGCACCGAATTGATGACTTGCCTAATATAAGATCATGGTTACTTTTATGCTTATCGAAATAGCAAGTACACTCACGAGATCCCGGCAAAGAAGAAGAACAGATACGTCTTGGGATCCTTGAACGCTTCAATAAGCCTGCAACGTGTTAGTAATCAGCCATCAGCTTATAATAGGAGCTGCTTACTGTTCTTTCTTGAACCGTTTGTTCTCGACACCGGCCTGGTTGACCTTGATCCGCTCAATAGCAAGTACGCGTTCCTCCGCGCTGAGGAACCTGGCTGTCGCGGGGGAGTCGGGGAAGAAGAACCTGAAGTCTCTACTCAACACGACGAATCCGGACATGACAAATGAGAATCGTACCAGAATAGGACGGCGACGACCAGCGTGATGACACCAGTGATGATCATCAACCTTGCACGACATGAGTTACTCCGCCGTACCTGAGAGATCGATATTTACTCACCATTGCCACGGCATGAAGTTGTGCGTCTTCGTGTGGAGCACGCCAAAGGCAATGAATCCCAGGATGATGACAGCGACGCCGTTCATCAGGACTGGTCTCATATGTGTTATTTGAATAATTCGTGGGTGGAAAGATGGAACGTACACCAGTAGCCGGTACGCTGTGTCTGCTCCTTCCTTGTGTAGAACATGGATGTTACAATCATGAATCCCGGTGTGATGGCACCTATCCGTACTCAGGATCCGACGTGACCGAGGGCGATTTTGGCGATACACTCACCTTCTGCCATGCCCATGATGAAGCGGCAGGCAAATAGGCCGCCGAAGGATGTGCACGCCGCATGGGATAATAAAGCAATGGCCCAGATGAAGATATTGATGCTGGCGGCAAATAGTTTAGACGTTGTCACCTTTGGGGAGTACTAGGCGTACCTCATCCATTTCCCGACGGGGAACCGCTGGAGTGCTAGGTTTTGAGGCCATTCAAACACAAGATAGCTCAGATAGAATATGGTCCCTAGCCAGTTGAACTGATTCTGGTTTAGGTGAGCCCCGGGTCTGGCGTCACTTCAGTGAGTATACCTATGTGACCGTACGATTGGCTTACATGATTCCTAGTACAGCTGACTGCCCAAGCGTCGTCTTGTCCGCGAACTGCATGCTGCAGCGAGTTGAGCGTCGGGATCCCAGGTACACACGGTCAAACTCACAGGTACAATACTGGACAAATGGGACGTCAGGCATATATGCGCCGCATATTTAACAGCACACTCACTGCACATAAGGGGCATGAGATGCAGATCTATCTTGCGTCTAATCCATCGTCAGTGTCGCATAGGTCTCAGATGGCTCTGCCCGCCACGCACCTGAGCCGTAAGGCCTGCTGAGGGTCCAAAGTGACGTCCTTCCCAGCGGTTAGCTGAGCAGCCACATCGGCTTCGCCTACGTCCACAGCCATCGCAGCATGCTTTTCTGACCGTTCACTGCTCGAGTCCATTAGGAAGAGAGTGAAGACGAGGGCCGAAGGGAGGGTGGGAGGACTGGAGGACAAGATAGACTCCTTAAATCATAGAGATGCCCCAAGCTCAGCCGAGTCCGAAACTTCTGCTTCTCAGAACGGTCAACAGACATAGGCGCCCGAATGGAATAGCACACGTTACCTGTGGATCCCAGATCAATTGCCATGTTTGAGACATTTTACGAAATCTCCGCCAAGAACGGTGAATTGATGGTTGAGAAATATAAATGCCTACTTGACGCGCCGCCGCTAGAAGGAAACCTTCTTTGCGCCTCCGTCTGCAATTGAGGCCATTAATTGCTGTAGTCATCGTGTTGGTACGGTGGGACGATCATGGCCTGAATTGCCTTTCGCTGAAGGTTTACCTCCGTCGACGCGCCAGGAACGCGCGGGAGCTGCCGTGCTGCCGTCGTCCACAAGTTATTCTTGTTCTTGCAGTAAACTCTGTTGTGGAACGCCATCTGATAGGACGAGGTCTCGCTGCATACAAAATAGTCTCGCTGCATACAAAATACCGAGCGCTCGCTGTTGCGAGAAGTTCGCTGCAGGTCATTTCCGAGAGGATCATTGGCTCTGATAGATTCCTAAGGAGCTTTACTTGGGACAGCATATTTAGGACATTGCAAACAACGAGGCCGGTGAGCATGGAAACTGGGCAGAGCGCTCCAACTGCGCCCACAAAAGAGTGGGTGCTTGAACCTGAGACGGAGTACAGGTTCGAATTGGACCCGGGCACGTCGCTAGCAGCGAAGGTATGTCCGGACGCACAAATATGATTCTCCTTCAGGTATAGCCGCCGACGGTCCGCAATTCAATGCGTCTCGTAGCTCATACGGGGTCAAGCAGAAATCTTCGGCGCAGAGCTTGTAGAAGGCAAATCCTACGTTTTCGGCTACGAGTGTAAAGCCGCGATATATACTTGGCAGGGATGTACGATAGAGATAAGTGCAATACTATCATGCTTACTTCTGCGTCCGGTTGACTCATGGGAGGTACTTCTACACGTTATCGGCCAGCCCTCCACAGAATATGTTTCGGAAGATACCCCTATGGCCGCTTATGCAAATGTGCATACAGCCTTGGAGCAAAGGCGTGTCCGTGCGCTGCAAGCAATACATGGATCACCTATCTCCGACGACAGTGTACCGACTGAGCCGCCTCGAGTTCTCGTCCTCGGCCCTGCAAACTCTGGCAAGACGACAGTATGCAAGATACTGACCAACTACGCCGTCCGCACGGGGCAGGGATGGTCTCCCATCCTGGTCAACCTCGACCCTAACGAGGTACGCTCCGTTCATTCAAAACCATGACCTTCACGTAATGAAGTACACAGGGAGCATGGGCTGTCCCAGGAGCAATTTCCGCAGCCTCAGTGAATACACCTATAGCAACCTCGTCGCCCGCCAATACCCTGGGTGCAGCGGCGACCTCAGCACCTGTCACGCTCTCCTCTAATGCCCTGCTTCCATTATTTTATTGGTACGGTCATAAGGAGGTCAAGCGCAACGCGCTGCTCATGGATCGGCTAATTCGAAACCTGGGCCAGAACGTGCAGGATCGCGACGAGGACCCTGAGGCCGTTTCCTCGGGCGTAATTGTCGACGCACCTGCGGCGTTTGGTTCGAGCACGGGCTCTGGTCTCAAAGATGACCAGAGACAAGTCTTGATCAAGGCCTGTGTTGACGCTTTCAACAGTGCGTTTGCCTTGTTCATACTGTGGTGTATGAAGAGCGCTCACAGATATCTTGCAGTCAACATAATACTCATCGTCGGACACGAAAAGCTCACAGTTGAGATGCAGCGAATATACGGCGGCCGCATGGACGTCGTCAAAATCCCGAAATCCGGTGGAGTACGTTTCATAATCCTCTACAGCCACAAATCCGTTCTATAATACTAACCCCACGCAGGTAGTCGAACTGGACCACAGCTACCGCGACCGCGTGCACAGTTACCAATTGCACACCTACATGTATGGCTTGCGTATCGAGCCGCCGCCAGGGGTAACCGACGCAACCCTCGGAGGCGAGCCCATCACCGACCTCGCGCTCGCACCTGCCTCGCTGCAGCTCTCTTTCGACGATCTCTCTATCTTCCGAATCGGCGAAGGTCAGTCCATGTCCCTTCCTTCCATCCGCCTTGCTCGGATATCCTACTAGCCTCGAGAACCCACGCTGATACACCTTCTCTTATCCCTCCCCTGCCCCTTAACGCCTCCGTTGACGTACGATAGAATCAATGGCACCGCAATCGGCACTGCCCATCGGTGCTACGCGGTCCCTCTCCGAGATGCAGCCCGTCCCTGTCGACGCTTCCAAGGCAGGCTCACGCCTGGTCAACGCCGTCCTCGCGCTCCTCGCTCCGCCCAACCCCGACGAGTCCGAGCGCTACGACGAGGAAATTCTGGATCTCACCGTCGTCGGCTTTGTCATCATGTATGTTCGCGTCTTTTGCTTCCCTCAAATCCGTACCTGCACTTCCTAAGTCGATTGCCTAATTCGCTCTGGTTACAGCACGGCACTTGACATGCCAAACCGCAAGATGACGATCCTTTCCCCGAACCAAGGGTCCCTCGCAGGCCGCACCGCCATCGTCGGCTCCTTCGAGTGGTCCGAGGCATAACGGCAACCACGGAATATCGGGTTTAGAAGTACTTCTTAGCACAGAACAAAATCACGGAAGATCGATCGCAATACATAAATCTACCTCGGTCTGTTTATCGTACAACAAGAAAGAGGAACGATCAACTGGTCCTATGTACATCGGCAACATTGAGCCTTTTCTGCGCATAGCGCGCGGTACCGGTATCCTGCGCTTATCTATGTGTGTCCGACGATAAATATGTGTTATGTCCGATGGAAAGCTATGTGTCACGGCGCCTGAGTCTGTGATGATATCGGCTGTTAATCCGCCCCCGTCTAATCAAGAAAATGCTAGCAAGGATTTTTGCTTGCGTCGCAACGCCGCGTTCACAACCTCGACAAATCGCGTCCCCAAACACCCCTGCAAATGCCAACATAAGTCTCGCTTTCGACATCCAAGGTAATCATACTCACCGAATAACCCAGTCGATCATCAACAACGCCCTCGTCCGCATACTCACTTGCTCACTCCAATACACACTCCGCCACGCATACATCGCCACCAACCCGCCCATGAAACTGTATTTGCCCAAATCAAAGACCGCCGCATTCCCAATGTACGCCAAGCTCCCAAGATGAGCGTACTTGAACGGCTTCGCTATGTCCTCATCGCGCAAGATCGACGGGGTGGTAGTGGAGCTGCCAGCTCGACGCTCTTGGGTTCGAGCGAGCTTCGAGAGCTTCGTACCAAGGTACTTGCCCTGCTGTGAGGCGACTTGGGCGGTAGCCGGGAGAGCAGTGATTTTGTTCCCGATTTCTTGCAGCAAGATCGTCAGCTCGTTCAGCGTAAGGCTGTCGTCGCGGTCTGAGTCATAGAGCTCAAAGAGCTCCCGGATCTGCATGCTTATCAGCGATAGGTAATCCTACAATACATGATGATGGCCAACCTTATCGAGATGCTTCTCTGTCATGGGCATCTTCTGCTTAATCTTTGTCGCTAAACCCACCTGTCAATATCCCTCCCTCACACAAAGAACCACTGGTCTACTCACCCATATCCTCCCACTCCTCAAAATCAATCTTTCCATCCCTATTTTTATCACATTGATCAACCAACTCCATCAAATACCTCAGTATACTCGTCTCAATCGTGGCACAGTCTCCAATCGCATACACCTCCCCCGCGGGCGCCCCCTTCACCCTCAATTGGGCGTCCACTTCAATCGCCTTCTTATGCACCTGGTTGGGAAGGAGATTCGAGACGCGCTGGGTGAATGGGTTCATCGCGATACCCGTGGACCACAGGACGAAGTTCGCGGGGACCTCGAGCGTGTTCAAGGAGCCATCGGGGTTCTTCTGCGTGAAGATGACTTTGTCGGGGTGTACTTCTTTGACACGGGCATTGGTGATGACGTTGACACCATCCCTGGAAAACTTGGCTTCGGCATATTTCCAGATGGCTTCAGAATACTGAGTAGCATGAGTATGGGGATACGTTAAGATAGCAGTCGTACCGTATTCAAAATATGCTCGCGGCTCTGGATAACATGGATTGAAACCTGCTGCCGAAGTAATTTGGGATACTGAGCCGAGCATTAGTGGGCTGCGAACCTCGTCGAAGTGGGCCAAGTACTCACGTAGTTCATCAAGTCCTCCTGGCAGAGGTCATAAATCTCTGCAGCGGCTTCCACACCTGTCGGTCCGCCCCCGCACACAACGAAACTCAACAAGCGCTTCCTTTCCTCAGGGTCGCACGTTGGCAAACTCGCGGCCTCGAAATTATCAATAACTCTTCTCCTTATTGAGCGCGCGTCGGCGATGGTCTTCAACTGGAAGCAATTCTCCAGGCCAGGGACACCATGGGTGGATGAGACCGAGCCGCAGGCAATGACGAGCTTGTCATAGGGGAGATACATGTGCTGGCCGTTTGCTTCTATCTCGAGGAGCTTGTCGTGCATCTCGAGGTCAATTGCCTTTGCATCAATGAAGTGCCCGTGCAGGCGAGCGACGATTTTGCGGAGGGGTTCGACAAGAGAGCGGGGCTGCACGGTGCCCACGGCAGCAGCTGTAAGACGTCAGAAATGATTAGAACTGTAGACAGGGGAGGACTTACAGGGCAGCAGGGGCGTGAACGTGGTGTAGGTATCAGGCGAGATGACGGTGACATGGTAGTCACCTGCATGCAATGATTGCAAGACGGAGACGGCCTATATTGAGCTCAGACGAATTCATTCTCTTCACAACTGGAAATGAGACGCTCACACCCCAGCCTCCGCCTACAATGACCAGCCTTGGTTTGTGGGCAACCTTCTGATATTCTTCGTCTTCCACATCGTCTACAAGCGACATAGCAATCGGGAGATTCTTCGGGCCTCCCTTCTCAGGATGCAATGCCAATGGACTGACAGGCACACGATCAACGTGCGCCTCAGTGTACGTGAACGCGTCGTGCACGAATATTGCGCCAGTAATGACCACCAAACCAACTGCAGAGGAGGCTATGAGATAGCTCCCCCATCTTGCCGCAGTGAGTGTTCGTCGAACGAGAGGTCGTGACCGGAAGCCGCCTGAGGGTGCGCTCGATGCGAAGCGGAGGCCGTTCTGAACACGAGCAGTAGGAGAAAGCGGGCGGACGAGGGTCTGCAGGAGGCGCTGTCTTGCAAACATCCTGCACAGCGAGTAGAGCACTCACGACGACGACTGCAACGACGACGAATTATACCGACGTGCGCTGCGTGTGTAAATGCGAGTGAGGTCATCTTTTCCGTTTCTCGCTTAAAATAGACGTCATATAAGTATGCATACCGTTATATTTTTGGACTGTAGTTGCAGTATTTGTATTCAGTGAGACTTATTTGTGGCTGCGGAACGCAGACGTAGATGATCATGCACATGAACAGGCCTAGCTAGGGAAACAGTATTTCTGTATGACAGTAGGTACCATGGTGGTAAAGAACTCCATGCTGGCGCTCGGGAACAAGATGCAAGGTTCTGTAAGCGGCGTGACGGATGAGCTGAATCGTCAGCTGGCAGCCCCTCCTTATTCGCATCTACGAGGTCTGGCGGAAGCAGGACGCTGGCGACGCCTCTCAAGCCGATACACGGCGCCCCTTCTCTCCAGATTTCTCTGCTCATGCTCAAGCTCTTGAAACGTACCCTCGTATGCAGACTGCGCCGCCTGAAGTTAACCGTCATCTGCAGCATCTATAGTACGTCTCTAGGACTCCACATCAGACACACGACCGACCTCAGCATCGACAAACTTCTCGGGCCCAGGTTGATCAGGATCCTGCCGAAGGAGAAGCAACCGCCAGGATGAAGACGAGCCTACGCGGCGACCGCGGAGATCGCAACAAGACTACTGTGACGGCATACTCTTGCTATGTTTGATGGGAGACGCATCTCCAGTGAGGACATAGAATAAGTATGCCTTCACAGGAATAAGTATGCCTTCACAGAGTCTCCCGTTATAAAAGTCGTTTATGCCGCCTGTAACGCCAGTTGGGCTTCCTCTTCTTTAGCGCATCTACACCGAATCACAGAGAAACTTTTCTCCTGGGCATGGACCCAGGCGGTAGCGGACACCACAACGGTACTCTCTCTGGTGCCGAACATCGTCTGCATGGAGTGTTCATTAATCAGTGGATACACTACGCGGCACGATTGACTCGGTGTCGGCTTCGGCTACTTCTGCAGAGCATTCAAGTCTATCAGCTCACATCACGATCTACTGATGGTATCGCCTGGCGTCTACCCGAACATGTTTAGGACCACACCTGTCAATCAATACTGCAGTACTGACTTCCCAAGATGCTCCCTGTTCGCTCAGATGTAGCGGCTTCACCACTGTCATTGCTGTTGTTATGGGCTTGGTGTTATTACTCCTCAAGGAAACGTTTGTACAATACGGCTCTCGCCGACTTCTCTTCCGGAAACTGAATGAAAGCCGAACGTACGTGAATCCAGACCGTGCAATCATCCTACAATACTAAGTAGGCCACGAAAGGTCTCGCTTGCCCCTTGCCCCGATCCCGCCATCAAATATCCGACAAAGGCTCGACAATCAGCAGTGCGCATAATGCAGCTGCGATCTACCATTTAACCTGATCCAAGCATCGTCTGCCGTCCATACCTCGAGCGAGCCGGTGTTTCCGAGGCGCTGCCCGCCATCAAATATCAGGCAAGGACTCGACTGACCAATGTGCATGGTACAGCTGCGATCTACCGTTGGAGTATTCCATCATTTTTTCCACTTGCAACGCTGGACTCAGAGTAATGACGAAGAGGGCTGCAGTCTTTTAGCCTCGGTTATACTTTGCGAGCAATAGCTTGCCTCGATCTGGTATAAAAGGCATGCGGCTTCGAGTAGCCTTCCTTCAGCAAACTCGCAATCCATCCCTCGGACGCTCAAACACTACAAAGCTCTTACTTCTGTTACTTCCTCGTCACCATATTTTCTATCATGTTCAAGATCTCCATCCCCGCCGTCCTCATCGCCCTCGCTGGCTACGCTCTCGCTCAGGAGTCCCATACGATCTCCGTACGCTGCTCTGCTGTCATCATTGTTACATTACAACCGCCTACTTACATATTTCTATATCTTCCGTGATAGATGACCAACAACTGTGGCTCCGGCAACCCCGTCTTCCTCTACGAGGGTGCTAACCCTCAGGGCCCCGGCACCATCAACGGACAGGTCCTTGGCGGTATTGCCTGGCTTGACGGGTTCTCTGGCGCCAACTGCCAGAGCTCCGGTGTCAACTGCGGCGCTGTAGAGTTCACGCTCCGCAACGACGCCCCGAACCAGAACGCCGCCGACTTCACTCTTGAGCCTCAGCCCGAGAACGGTAGCCACCAGTTGTACGTGTTATCGACGACGCCTTTCAGCATCAGCTGGTTGACTAAACACCACCACTCTCTGTAGCACGTACCCCATGTCATTCAGCTACACCGGTGGCGGAGCTTGCAGCGGTCTCTCTGACAATTGCCCGTCCGCTGGCTGCGCTCACGCTTTCACGGAACCCACGAACGGCACGCCTATTCAATGTGTCGGTACCAACGCTGGGGTAAGTATTCACCTCTGTATTCGTTATTGGATTCATTTACTGAGCCTTTCGGTATTCAGATCCAGATCACGTTCTGCTAAATGCCTCTAGGGGCACGTCCAGGAAGAAGGACTGGCTCGTGGAGTGTTTCGCATTCTGATTATTTATGTAATAATTTATCATAACAAACCCGCTGGTAGTTCGTGAGGCACCATTGTAGAGTGGTCTGCAAATACTGAGTCTTACGCATGGAATCCAAGACGGTTACTGTGAATTGTTAAAGTTTTATCACATTGAGTGCCAAAGGCGGGATGCCTTGGTAATGAGCGGCCCAATGCGCGACAGATGCGCCTGCAATTGCGGGCGTATGGTGTTACTCTACTGACATACCAACTAAGTCACTGGTCTGAATGAAACTGGCCAAACCTCTGCCATGAATTTTAGCCTCAACAAATGCTGCCAGTGACGCACGTCTTGAGAGTTAACGCTAAGTGCCCTACAAGATATACCACTGATTCTCTTGAGAGAACTTGTCCCCGGTACTTTCCATCGCATACGCCCGCTCGTCCTGTCGTATACTCCTGTACATGTCGAAGGACCCTTGGACCTGCTCCCACGTTGTTTCATACCCCCCATCCCACCTTCCTTTATTGTTCCTCGACATTCGGAAACAGGAGGAACGTAGACATAGAAGGGCGCAGTATCTGCTCAAAGATCGTGAACGTCTGTCTGTGCATCAACCGTGAGGTTTAACGCCTCGAGGTCAGGATAATGACAAGCTAGACAGACAAGAGAGTCCGCGCTGGCTTTAGGTGGAGGAAGACGCTTATGCGCGCGGATACCAAGTTGAAGGACCCGTAGCACAGGCCATGCCAAAGCACTTCCCTCGATGACGCGGTCCTCCAAGTCGAAACCCGGCGTCAGACCAGACTCAACTTCTACCATACCCGAGAAAAAGAAGGGCGGATGCATATGGTCCACAGTCAGGACAGGATGTGCTAGGTTGTCGAACTCTGGGCGCCTTGGGTATGCGCTCGTCCTTGGCATAGTTGCATATGCAGAGAGCCACTAGACAATCGTAATGCAATTTCCCGCCGATGATTTGCATCAGGCTGGCTTTGTCACCAGAATCACTCGGCTCTGTGGATTGCAGTAGAACTGTTTCTGCGTGACACCGTGGCCATCCTGGCAGGACACGCGCGAATTCGTGCGTATGAGTGGCATCAAGCGAGAACTCTGTAAGGCAAGGAAATGGATCTGGAGGTAGGTCCTTGTCCAGGCCACCGTTCGGAGCATCGCAGAAGCGAACATCCAAGACACTTCTCGGAGATTGGGCAAAGATGCCAGAACAAGAAGATCTTCAAGCGCAATCGGCGTTGGGCTTATGAAGGTGATGAGATTTCGAAGGCTGACACTGATTGTGATGATAGTGAAGTTCTGGAAAGTTTCATGACACTACCGAGAAAATCTGAGAGAAACACTGGTCGCACAGGTGTTTGAGAGCAGGACCAAGGAAGGCTGCAAGCTAACCGACATGTATGTTGGTCTCATCGGCACGATGTTACGTCAAGCGACGGGCTTGGAACAGTGCTCAGCGACATGCAGGTGCGGGACTTCAGCGTACGTGTCTCCTTGCACGCACAGACGTGGTACGCGGCGAGCGTAGAATGGGAACCTCACCCATTCGGTCTTCACTA
Source organism: Heliocybe sulcata (assembly GCA_004369045.1). NCBI lineage: Eukaryota > Fungi > Basidiomycota > Agaricomycetes > Gloeophyllales > Gloeophyllaceae > Heliocybe > Heliocybe sulcata. Next base: position 326,714 of record ML213505.1, on the reverse strand, counting down.
TGGGTTACTTTCAACCAAGACACTAAGAGCAGACCCAGATAGCCCAGTTAGTCTGTCTGCAAGTTCCTGCGCGAGATCGTTCCGGACATCCTCCCAAGGTCCTGTCGGCGTATCGGCGTACAGTAGTGAATACATCTGCCAGACTGGCAGAGGTTGACAGTGGCACTGAAAATTCTGCTTACTCAGGCGAGAGAAGTGAGATCTGACTCCTGTCTTCGGATCAGCTGCTCGTCATAGCAAGGCGGGTGTGTGAGTGGTATTGCACAAGCAGCATCGACCACATTCGTATCCACTTCACAAAATGCGGGGGGTTAACGGATCCAGTGCACGACTCGAGTTAGGAGCTCCAGACCAAACATAACAGTAAGTAACCTGCGAGATGAGAACTATCGCATTGTGAGGGGCATAGTGATGGCCTTCTATCTTGCCTGACGGGCAGCTGAGGCGCACGAAGAAGGGTCGGGACGCGCCGGGTGGGCGGTCGGAGATTGGGCGGAGTGCCAACTGAAAAATGGGCCGAAGGGCGTTCGGGTCGACGACGCATACACATCACCACAGTCGCCGACGATGCTCACCTCGCGCGGCGTCACTCGCCTATCCCGCAGAGCGGTTCAAAATGCGAAGAGGAACAATGCCTTCTTCTCCTCTGCCGCCGCCCCCCTCCTCAACAAGGCCGCGAGCCTGACGCGTCCTGCCGCCGCACAGGGCCCCAGCAGCTCCCGCCCTGCCCGCGTTGCCCCCCAGTCTGGTACGGACAGCGTTGTCTTAAGCGTGGTTTATTGAGGCGCTGACGAAAATTTTCCCTGAATTTTGGTGATTTTCTGATGTGCAGCGCGCACATACGCGACGGAAGCTAAGGGTACCATCGGACAGGTCAAGACCGTTATTGGTGCCGTCGTCGACGTGCAGTTCGACACGGAGGACCTTCCTCCCATCTTGAATGCCCTGGAGGTGCAGGATTTCCACGGCGGCAGACTCGTTCTCGAAGTTGCCGCCCATCTCGGTGAGAACTCGGTCCGCACCATTGCTATGGATGGTACCGAGGGTCTCGTCCGTGGGCAGAAGGTCGTCGATACTGGCTCGCCTATCAAGATCCCCGTTGGCAGGCAGACGCTTGGCCGTATCATGAACGTCATTGGCGAGCCCATCGATGAGCGCGGCCCCATTGAGGGTGTCAAGCTATTGCCCATCCACGCCGAACCCCCTGCGTTTGTTGACCAGTCTACGACCGCCGAAGTGTTGGAGACCGGTATCAAGGTCGTTGACCTCCTTGCCCCTTACGCCCGTGGTGGAAAGATTGGCCTTTTCGGTGGTGCCGGTGTCGGTAAGACTGTGTTGATTCAGGAGCTGATCAACAACGTCGCTAAGGCTCATGGTGGTTTCTCCATCTTCTGTGGTAAGTGTCCCGAATCTTAGAAAGATATTGCTCGTCTGACACCATATGTAGGTGTTGGTGAGCGTACCCGCGAGGGTAATGACTTGTACCACGAAATGATTGAGACTGGTGTCATCAACCTCAAGGGTGACTCCAAGGTCGCTCTCGTCTTCGGTCAAATGAACGAGCCCCCTGGTGCCCGTGCCCGTGTCGCCTTGACTGGCCTCACCATCGCCGAGTACTTCCGTGATGAGGAGGGCCAGGATGTGCTGCTCTTCATCGACAATATTTTCCGGTTCACCCAGGCTGGTTCTGAAGTGTCTGCTCTGCTCGGTCGTATTCCCTCCGCCGTCGGTTACCAGCCAACGCTTTCCACTGATATGGGTGGCATGTACGTCGATTCTGATGCAGATACGTATGTGGTAATTGACCCGTCTACAGGCAAGAGCGTATCACTACTACCAAGAAGGGATCTATCACCTCCGTGCAGGCTGTCTATGTGCCGGCTGATGACTTGACGGATCCTGCCCCGGCCACAACTTTCGCTCACTTGGATGCCACGACTGTGTTGTCTCGTTCCATTGCTGAGCTCGGTATCTACCCCGCTGTTGACCCTCTGGACTCGAAGTCTCGTATGCTGGACCCCCGTATTGTAAGTCTCAAACTTTCGAGATATCCGCAATTTCCCTCTGAATGGGCTATATGCGTTATAGGTCGGCCGGGAGCACTACGACGTTGCCACCGCCGTGCAGAAAATTCTGCAGGACTACAAGTCTCTCCAGGATATCATTGCTATCCTGGGTATGGACGAGTTGTCTGAGGAGGATAAGCTCACCGTGAGTTGTCTGTAATATGACTCTCTTGATGGCTACTAATCATCACGTGCATAGGTCGAGCGTGCTCGTAAGATCCAGCGTTTCATGTCGCAGCCTTTCGCTGTCGCCCAGGTCTTCACTGGTTACGAGGGCAAGCTCGTGCCATTGAAGGAAACCGTCCGGTCTTTTAAGGAGATCCTCTCTGGCAACCACGACTCCTTGCCTGAGTCTGCTTTCTACATGGTTGGCACGATTGACGACGCCAAGACGAAGGCTGAGCAGTTGGCGAAGGAGATGGGCGGCTCATAGTCTGGCTAGTTACTGGACGCTGCGCTACATAGGAGAGAGACGCTGTGGCCTGTGGGTGTGCAAAATGTTATAATCCTATACATTTCAATGATCTCCAGTGCGTGCTGGGTGATATATGCGACTGGTTTGTGGTTGCCCAACCATTCAGTCAAATGCGTGGAAATGGCATGTGGATCCATGGATATACATACATACGGCAAGAAAGCAGTAAGCAACTTTACGGGAACCATCAGAGGGGAACTGCAAGAGTCTGTCGGAAGTCCATTTCAGGCCTGTCTTTCTTCTGTCGAGTTATATGTATCAAGACAACGCTATCCCGCTCGGATACAGGCCCCAGAACTGAGTCTGCCATATCGTATGGACTCTAGACTGGCGACCTCAGCAGAGTGCTCCGCAAGGCCTCATCGCCAGGTTGCATTGTGCCAGTAGGGGATGTGAATACGATGGAATGAGTGGCTGCGGAGGCAGCCGCGATTGTCGTACTTTGCTCTTCTGTCATTCCCAGCTCGACAAGAACAATGAAGAGCGTCGGGAATATACTCTGTTTCGACGTTCAGTAGATTATGATGATGACCTTATTGAAGCTTATCGTACCGTAACCAGTCCAGCGGATGCCTGTACCGCATTCTTGAGTACATCCAAAGCTTCAGTACCGACCCAGTGGTTGTCACAAGCATAGTACTTACCGAGTTCACCTGCCAGAACGCAATTGTCAGCGCAAGGATCTCATGAAAATAATAACGCCTTACGTTTCCGGTGTACACTGTGACAACAAGTATCAAGCTTATGATCCAGTATGGGACTCCGCATTCAATGCTAGTGTGGAATTGTGAGAAACCTTTCTAGAAATATGAGATGCATTTACTCACATAAGAGATGCCAGACGGCCGAAGCGAGCCTGGCCAGACAACATCCGCATATTCCGGCGATGCCAGAGAATCCGACCCGCTACGAAGATTGATATACATGTAAGTATCCTTGGAAAGGATCATTGGATTCAAACCACCTAGGAGCCCACTCAAGAGGAGGTTCGTCAGTAACGTGACGGGATAGTAGTAGACGTAGGCGTCCATGGGTATCAAGAAGACGAAAATGATTGGGACTAGACATAGCATTCAGGCAGTGATGAGATACCGCTCTGGGAGGACACTAACGCGTTTCAAATGCAAGCAGAATGAGGAGGAACGCTAATAACTTCTTGTTTCTGTGGAAGAGAATAAAACATCGCCAGGCCTGGCAAGGTAATAACATGAGCTTTAGGGCCTGGGGAGACTTCAGAGCGATCAACGCACAAGAAGTCCGTCAGCAACCATGCTAATATAACAGAGCAGTCTGCGGTAAGCACAATATTATAGAAAGATGTAAGGCACTCACAGCTGCGCATCGAAGATAAACATGCCAGGGAAAACGGATTCAAGGATATCGGGGCAGACAGAGCCAGAATCCGATGCAAGATCGTCCATAACTGAACAGCTGATATCTGCGATATATAATGCTACCTGCGCAGTGGCCATCGCAAATAGCAGGACTGCGGCTGAGAGTGAGATTCTCTTGGTCCCAGCAATTCTCCCTCCTTTCCTACGAGACCTGTAGAGCACATGTATAGCGACGCCGGCAAGAACCACATAAACACCTAGGGTATGGGAATAAGACCGTCTGAAATTTTTTCAGCAGACGTCGCACCGTAAAAGATGCTTAGGAGCTGATATCCGTCTCATTAGGCGGTTTGCACTGTGATGTATGAGTCGGACCAGCAACTTACGGACACGCCAATGACAGAGTTCTATTCATCGTAAATATTCATGTGGAGAAACAGAGAACATAACGTGCTTACACGGGCAAGGAATGCAGTATAATCCATAATACCGGGGATCTGTTTGTAACAGCTAAGACATCGATAGGTGTCCTTATATCATGCTGAGGATAGTATAAGTATAGCAGCTTACGCATGATCCGAAGGTATACTCCATTCTGTCCTCTTCCCTCAGAATCGGCGACTCGGAGGAGATACTTGATGGACCAATTGGCAGATCTGAGCTTGTTTTGACGTTGGGCGGCAGTAGGCTAGCTAAAACCGCCCGCCCAGTTAGCTAGTGGATACTATGCTGTCTGTATGGTGTAGGTTTGTAATTGGCATGCCGTCACCGGAGGGCCAACTTGGCCAACTTGGCTTTGTTCATATAACCTATCCAGTGAGACGCGCGTAACGAGCTCGAGCCGCCTCCTTTGTCGACCATGATCTTGCAGAATAGCAAGTTAGCCATAGTTACTGGTCTTGCTACTCGCTAGCAGCGATGGACTGACTTGATGGAACTTGACGTTGACGGATGGTGGACAGATCTCAGCTTGTTGTGACCTGGGAGGCGTAGAGGTGCATCATCCATGAGGCTGTAGGGTAGCTAATGTTAGCCTGATAGTTGAAACGAGAAGGGCCCTGGTACTCGCCATTAGACGAAACGGAGCGCTCTACCGCATCTTTCGAGGCATAAATTCCGGAACCCCGTTACGGAGACAGTCATAGGTATATAGGTATCAGTCAGTGACCACAGTATTCAGTGACCACAGTATGATGGCTCCTGCCAATCACCGCGGTCGGGACTAACTGACAGATGGGGGCAGTTTCAGCCTCATCATCTCGCTCGCCTTCCAAAGTCGCGAGAAAACGAACGTCAGCAAGGCTGGAACCAAAAGACGACACCGACAGGACTCGAACCTGTGCGTGCATAGCACAAGAGATAATAGGATTTAAATTAATTCTAATCTCTCGCCTTAACCACTCGGCCACGGTGTCTTAATAAGGAATATCTTAGTGCAATTATATACTCAAAAACAACGATTTTCCACATTTATACAATGGCGCTGAGATGGGAGCGGACGCATTCTTGTATGAATCGACTACTCAGGACATAGCCAGGTGCGGATGATGATCCCTACAATCGAGGAGATCGCGGGCTACTTGGAGTCTATCGAAGAACTCTTCCTGTCCTCTACCTCTGACATCCCTGATTTCCCGAATGTCCGCGATGCCGTTCACCGTGTCTGGGCGGACATTTCACGCTTTGGCCCCCCAGGATGGTCGTCCTTCCCGGACATACATCTCCCTAGTCTAGGAGACTTTGAGATACCGCCTCCTCCACCTCCGCCTCCGCCTCCCAAGTCGTTCATTGGAAAGTCCATCGATTGGATATCGGACCATCCAAAGTCCACAGCTGGAATTGCAGTAGGGGTCGCGGGGGCTGGACTCTTGGTAGGCTACGGATCGTTTGTTGCTCGGGCGAACTATAGGCGGAACAAGAGACTGCAGGCAAGAGGGACAGATGAGCGGCGTCAAGTTGTCGGTCAGTCCTTGTACGGTATTTCACGCTAGCGAAGATATGACTGACATCCGGTTGTCCAGTGGTATTGGGTGGTGACACACCTCTTGGACTTCCTCTGGTCATCGAGCTTGAAAAGCAAGGCTTTATTGTCATTACGAGCGTCGCCCACCCTGAAGCTGTAGATGACATAGAAATGAAGTGCCAAGGCTACGTACGCGCCCTGGTGTTGGATCCCTCAGAGGTACATACATTCCTTTGCCTGTCTTGTACCAAACTAATATGTTCATAGCCGGATACCCTGACCTTCTTCATGCGGTCCTTAATGTCTACATTGTCCCGGCGTTTCCCGATCACAGCAGCCGGTGACCCTTACGCTTCGCCTTTGACCGGTCCCTACATACATTCGGTTGTTTGCCTCTTGACACTGCCATCTCCCGCTCTTCAACCCCTACCAGCACCCCTCGAGCATATCTCGCTTCGGAGTTCATACATGTCTTACCTTACCGCCACGCACATCACCCCGCTCCAAGTGATTCAAGCACTCTTGCCCATGCTCCGCTCGACACATGCCAGAACCAGGGACTATTTCTCCAACAACAAAGGGAACAAAGGGAAGAAGAGCATCATCTTCTGTCTACCTGCTATGGATGCCCGGGTTGGCCTGCCCTTCGCGAGCGAACAAGCAATGAGCGCAGCAGCCACCCTGCGCGCAATTGAGATTCTCCGGCGCGAAATCCGCATCGCAGCTTTGTCTGATCCGACTGAATCTATGAAGAATATCAAAGTCGTCGCGGTAGACGTGGGCGCAATGGCCACGCCTAGGCGTCGCTCCACTGTACCCATGCGAGACATAATTGGTTCGATGGATGACTGGACACCCTCGGAAAAGCACACGTACGGCAGTGCTTTCCTTTCTGCCGTCGAGGAGGGCCTGCTACGGGGTACCCGGAGGAAACCCACTGACGTTGCCCGATTCGTGGACACTCTGGTCACTGTCGTTAGCGGTGGTCGTACATCAAGAATGACCCTCCTGGGTCTCGATGTCGGTCTGGGCAGGATTAGAAACTGGATTCGAGGGGAGAGGTTCGCTGTCGGTGCTGGTGCTGGCACTTATGCCCTCGCTTCATACCTCCCGACATTGATTCTTGATGGACTGCTCAACCTGCCGCACTTCCTCATGTCCATCCGGAATGCTCTCGTTCCTATTGCTCCCCGGGTGCCATTGCCTAGCACTCTGGCGGTCGAGTCGACCTACCCGCCGCCAGTGCCGCCTGAGACGGGGGTGCAGGCTACGAGCAGCGATTCCGCTCCGAGCAGTGAGGGGGAGCACCAGGATGGTCATGACAACGACAGCGCATCCGAGGCAGATGTGGAAAGTAATGCGGATACGGGCGGTGTCAGCGAGAGCTGGGTTAACCTCCACGATAGGATGACCGAATCCCACGTCGGTATCGATGGGCCTTGATGGACCTCAGCGTCCTGTATAGGCGTATTGTGAGCGGCTCAATCGTTGCTTGTGTATGATGGATGGTGGTTGATTTGTAGCAGATGTACATGGTTCGCGATGGTGGCTTGTATAAGAATAGTTTCTTGACTTTATACAATTGATGTAATCGTAGTTGCTTTGGACTGTACATCGACGTTAATATCGTCTCTGCTCAGTTACATCAGTCACCACTCAATGTATATGGCCGTCTACCCAGCTTGTATAGTGTACTCCACGTTCCTGCCGTAGACAACGGCTCTCCCCCTTTCTTTACCCTGTTTATTGTCCCGAGGGCATAGCCCTTCGTTCGACATTTCATGACGTGTGTACTACAAGTTCTTCAACCAGCAATAACAGGGGTCTGCGAAACATGCGCAGATAATGGTATACCAGTCTTTCCTGTACATATCAAATGCATGGCACGGGTGAGCCACAGAGTGAAGGAAGGCACAGACACACTACGAATTTTGGGCCTACGCTGGTGTGACATGCGACGCGTCAATCACGTTATCTGTCACAGTTGTGCCGAGAAGTAGGAACACCGCCTTCCAGTGTTCGATATCCTGCTAAGAACCCCACTACAATCATTCACTGAGTAAACATTCCGATTAAATACTAAGTACTTGAGTACTGACTTGCGCCTCGTCGACCGCTGTCGTAAATACCATCAGGCTGGCCGCTGCTCTTGCCAGCCTCGGGAGACCGCTTTCGCCCTTTCCACCTTCTCCTCGCTTTTCCCCACAGTGCTGATCACCTGTTCCACTGTCCTTATTCTTACTACTCGTCGTCATGAGCCTGGATGCCCTCATCAATCGTCTGGAGCCAACCGCGTTCGAACAGTTCAAAGCCGACCCGCTGCGTTTCCTTGCACGCAGAGCATATGCTTTCAGCACACGCTGGAGGAGAGCGCACATGCCTAACAGCAACACGCCCGTCCGCGTCGTCTGCATCTCTGATACTCACAGCCATCACCAGGAACTCCCTCCGCTAGTGGACGGTGATATCCTCATCCATGCAGGAGACCTCACAAACTCGGGTACGGAACAGGAGCTGTACTCTGCATTGCAGTGGCTCGCGGACCAGCCCCATCCGCATAAGATCTTTATTGCCGGTAACCACGACAAAGCCCTTATTGGTACAAATCCTGAGCGTGCCGCCATCCTCTCCGCCTTCCCCTCTCTCACCTATCTCGAAGAATCATCATTGACGCTCAACGTGCGAGGGCGTACACTCGTCGTATACGGCAGCCCTTTGACCCCTAAGCATGGGTCCTGGCCATTTCAGTACCCTCGCTCCGCTCCAGAACAAGCCCATTGGTCGCAGATTCCGTTGCATACAGACATTCTCGTCACCCACGGCCCGCCCGCTCACCACTGCGACCTTGGGAGCGGATGCGCGTCACTTCTCGCTGCACTTTGGGCGGTGCGTCCGAGGCTGCATGTCTTCGGGCATATCCACGCAGCGCGAGGCGTTGAGCACCTGGCCTGGTCCTCCGCACAAGCCGCTTATGAGCGTTTATGTGCAGGACGTGGGAGGTGGTGGGATCTGTTTGTAATAATATTGGGCATCTGGCGTACTGCTCTGCTCTCGACAACGCTGGTTAACGCAGCATCTCTTGGGGGCTTTAAGGACGAAAAGCGGCGCCCCCCTATCGCTGTTGATATTTAACAGCCCTATCCTCGATATGTCCTGACGACTTAGCCGCGCCAAGCACCTACCGTGGACACTTTTAGAGAACACTGGGTGAAACCTAGGTACAAGTAGGCGTCCGTGACCTCGAGGTCATATGTACGTAGCTCCCATGGAACTCGGAAATCCAGCGAGGAAATTCTAACATCTACAAAATCGATAATCGTACAGATATTGCCTGCCGCGTCCGACCAAGTCTTGACCGCGCTAGTAAATACAAGTCTTGAGCCAATGATGATATGCATAGCTTCATGAAAGGCCCGCGTGCTCATACTTCTTCTGATATGCATCGGCGAGGCTCTGAGTCAAAGAACTGTCGGCCACCGTGCACTTGAACTCATTCGCCCACTCTTGCAGTCTACCACGGGGAACCGGCTGCTGAGTCTTCTGGACGATTTCATGCAAGTACGTAACGGCGTCTGAAAGGTCATACGGCTTGGCGCCGGGCTTCATCAGTCTGTCCAGCTTCGTCACCAAAGCGTAGCGCCATGGTGCTGCCAACACCGTGAGGCCTGGAGCACTGAAGACGACTGCTCTCTGAGTCTGCGCCTCACGGTATAAGGCAGCAATCTGTTCCTCCTATAAAGGGGTGAGTACGTGCTTTCGTGCCCGGGGAGCATGATACTGGCCTGGATGAATACGACGGTGTGGTTGTTGAGCCACGCCTGGCCGATACTGCGGGCTTTCGCGACATCTGCCGCGGCCTTTACGACCGCGGAAACGTCGTCGTTCTTCTGTTTCGTCTGGTAGAAGAAGTCGACGTCGCCCGTCGCCGCACGTGAGCCCAGCAGAACAGTGTTCACAGCTCCGCCAACGGCGACGATAGTGACATCCTTGCCTCCATCGTGCAGCTGTTTGGCGACGAGATTGAGCAACTGGGTGATTTGATTGCTGGTGAAGTCCTGTTCCGCCTCCCCTGGCCGGTTGACAAGCTCGCGCAACGTGTCGGCGCCATTCTTGGAGACAATGCAGCCCATGATAATTCGGATAGACGAGGGAACTGGTGAAGAGCAAGAGAGGTCCGGATCTCCAGTTATTTATACCTTCAGCCCGTCAGATTTCCTCTCTGACGGGCGAGAATGACATGTGACATCCCTTATATATGAGGATGTGATGGCGAGGCCGTGCTGTGGAAGTACACTGAGCTGAGCTGACTCGGAAAGTCATCTTCGATAGCGTCCACAATTGAGCTATCATTGACGAAAGATGGAATCTGTTGACGCCGCGGCTGTTCAGTACAGCATAGTACGCACTGCTGGCACCGCTTCTAATCGATAATTAGCCAAGAGTGCTCCATCGACGCCTGAGGCAGTCCTGGAAGTATCAAATGTCAAGTTAACTCTCTGCCAGGGAGAGATCCGGCGCATTTTTATTCAGAATAAAGAGCATGGCGTGTTGGAAATTGCTCAATAATATCCCGAGTAAATTGGTTATGGATTTTGTTTAGCCCAGATGTGGAATATTGTAGAATATTCCAGTTTTACATTTCAAGTAGTATATAAAGTCTGAGGAGAAGCAGTCTCCTCATGGGCTTGTAATCTATGGCCTAACAGCCACTTGTATTAGTCTATCAAAAATCTACATGGCGATCCGAGGAGGATAGCATCACTTGTACTGGGAATTTCAAGTTGTCGTGCACTGATCAGGCATGGTAAGAATAAGCAGAGATGAGCGCTCAGCCAGACAGTAGTGCAGCGCAGAGATTGATCCAGTAGCAGCGGTCCGGATGGGGCCGAGAACGCTATAAGAGACTCAGTAACGGGTAGACTCCTCTGTAAGACATGGTCCTCCTCAGCAGCTATTTCTCCGAGCCTCTGCCACCATCTATCGACTCCCTGCTTAACCAGCGAGAGAAAGTACGACAGCGCTTTCCCCCTTCCCATCGCTCCCCTTGGCGCATGTCTCGACGTGCAGTCCTCTTCTCAACCGGTGACACCGCGCTCGCGTGCTTCTACCGCATCTACCAGTTCATCGTGGTAGACTGGAACGTCGCCCTGCGCAACGAGCTCGAATACTTCTGTATCATGAACCCGGACTGGGCCGTCGCAGACCTGCCTGATCCCGCGGACACGCAAGACCCAGCGCGCTATGCAGTGCTCGCAGGGATTACCTACCTGCTTTGTGAGGCGTTCAACCGGCGCATCGAGCTTGGGCTGCCGCGGGACGCGCCACCGATTGTCGAGGATTGGGAGGAGCTTGCAAGGCGGCCGAAGGTCTTGGAGCGTGTGCCGGCTTGGGCGCAGCGGGTCCCGCCGCTCGAGAACGTGCTACGCATCCCAAATAGCAAGGGCCGCTATGTAGAGGAGGGTGGCCCAGAGGTTTGCGAACCATTCCGGAAGCTGAATATACTCATGCACCAGCCCCATATCCATTTCGTTTGACTACGCTTATACGTAATTACCCGAACCGCGCAAAAGGGCGGTAAAATTCGCAACCTGATGTACTGCTTCTAAGATGGGCTCACTGGACCGTGTTGCAATGGTCTAAGAGTTCAATTGTGTATAGGATGACTTGCGGAATTATAATTACTCCAAAGCAGCAACTAGTGTCTGGGTCTGGCTGGCAGCCTGTCCGAATACCGTACAGCTTCAAAGAGCTAAGCCACCAATCGCCTTCCTACCAGCAGTTCTACGATGGGTGATTGCTGTCAATCTCAGTGCTCACAAGCTACACTCCTTACCGCGGATATCTTGCAGGTCTTTCCATGTGGCTCGTCCCAACGCAAGAGGAATGCCACAAACTGACACGGATACTGCACATCCGCCCCTCCCAAGCCAAGTCGCCCTCCTCATACCCTCCGATTGACCCCCACGTCACGCTCGCCGCCTTCCCAAGCGACACTGACCTGGACCGCGTCCGCGATTCCATCCCGCCAGACCAGCCCAAAATTCCCGTCGCCTTCAAGTCGATCGACATAGGCCAAGTGTACTTCCGATCTGTATACGCCGCGTGCCAGCCGAGCGCTGCCTTGCTGCAGCTTCACAAGGCCGTTCACGAGAGGATCAAGCTGGAGCCCAAGACGCCTAGCTACCCTCACATGTCAATGTACTACATCGATGATTCAGAGGCAGAGGAGCGAACGCGCATTCGCGATGAACTCGTCCGCCAAGGGAAGATTCGCAAGGTTGGCGAAGACTCGGTAGGGTTAGACTGTGGCGAAGGAGACTTCTTGACGGGATTCGAAGGCGCTGAGATTTGGATTGTAAGTTGTGAGGGTCCAGTTCCGGAATGGAGAGTGTTGGAGAAAGTTCCCTTGGTCTAGAATAGTGCAGCATCGCAAGAAGGACGGCCAGAGGCCCAGCTGTATGATTAGGACGAAGACTCTGACGGTGGCAATACACAAGATACTGTACTATAATACTGACGAAGGCCATGGAGGCTAGTAGAGCTACAAAATTCGGGAGCACTGATGAACGAAGGCAATAATCACAGAACGGGAGGGACAAGACAGATATCAGGATACAGATGGTATGGGGGCATGGATGCGACGAAACCAGATAAACGGAGTTGGAAATACAGATGAGACAGAGAACGACTTGAATCGGACATGATGATTATATGCCCTGTAAAACAGAGCAGCGTGCAAGAGTACGATGTCGGTATGAATATTCAGCGAGCGAAAGGATACGATTAAACAGGTGATATGGTCGCCCATGTCGTGGACGCGGACACTCTATAGCAATTCAGTGTCTTTGATTTCAAAGATGTCAACATCCCCAGGATGTGACGAGGAATGGGACGACGGAGTGTAGAGCGGAAGGGGTATAGAATAGTCGATCTTCCGTTCGCCGTTGGAATCATACAACTGAGAGTACGGAGGTAGCACCGACGCATATAGCGGGCTTGACATGCCCATCGCCAAAGAAGAAGTCGAAGAAACAGGAGAGGCGGTGGAGACTGGCGACAGCGGCGGCGTGCAGCCCCGCGATGCACGAGTATCCAGACACACAAAGTCCAGCGGGATGGAGAACCTAACGCGCGCCTCGGCACGCTTGGGCTCGGCCGCATCCCCAGCGACCAACGCATCCTCTTCAACCGCATCTGCATCTTCCTCGTCCAGGTCGTACGTATATGCCAGCGCGATATGCAGCTTGTGCCTGACACCGAACAGAGGGCTCTCTTCCGTCTGTCTCAGCTTCTTCGGGCCGGCCCAGTCTTTCGCCTTTAGGATCTCTCCGGCGATCCCGAGAGGGACCTGGGCCCGCATGTTGAACCACGCGCTACACTGTTCGCCTTCCGTAGCGTCGCTGGCAAAGACGTAGCCATCTCCCGCAAACGTGTAGTGTCCAGAATGCTCCTCAGAAAGGATGGAGAATGATCGGGTGCCCGACGTGCGTGGGCCCTCTGTCGCGAAGCCAAGATCGTACAGTGCGCCCATGGGGTGGGCACTGCGTAATGGCACATTAGGAGGCTGTAGAGCTTGTGAAGGCAGCGGGAATTGCGAAGTATATTCAGAAGGTGCTGAGGTGCTAATAGGTATTGAAGTGTCAGTACATCCTATGCAGACGGGAGGCAAGGCGTACCGATATTGCTCGACTTGCTCGACCTCCGCCGTGAAGTCCACGACCCGTAGCTTCTTGCGGTCTTCTGCAGAAAGGCCTTGCGTCCGCAAGCGAAGAGTGAGGGGAAAAGAAGGATCGTCTACGTTCACGTGGTTCGGAACGGATGCCAGCACTTGGATCCTGGACAGGACGCTCTGTGGTATCCACGGGGAGCCTAGCTCTTCTTCCGGAGCGTCGGTTGAGGCGGATGCTGCGAACGTAGCAAGCGGGAACAAGGAAGTCGACGAAGAAGGCGTGGAGGGTGTTGGCATGAAACGCTGGATGGTGATTGTCTTCCTAGGCGCTCTCACACTTCTTGCCTTGGAGCGGAACGGAGAGCACAAAGTCGTCATGAGCCAAGACTCGGCGGAAGAATCGTCGATATTCATGAACTGTGCTGTAGCGTACAGCGCATATGACGTCCCTGCAGCGTCGTCATCCGATAGATCTCCAAATCGATTGGATGACGGAAGCCAGCCAGGAACTTGAATATTAAACACGACATTCCAGACACAAGGCTCGTCCGAGTCTTCCTGTCCTTCGTTGCTCAGCTCGATAGGTTCAGCAGGAGCAAGTTCGCGGGTAATAGAGCAAAGCCGCACGCCCGAGTAACCCGTCTCGACGGTGATGAGCTCGGTTTGCCCCTCGAAGGTGATTGTCAAGGATTGCAGCAGCAGGCGGACGGCTCTGCGACGATCAAAACGTGATGAGGTCGACGACAAGCATATGGATACATGTCCTGATAAAGAGTACGCCGCACTACGAGACATGAGAGTCGGGCTGCCGTAGAGAACAGTAAGGGCACTCACGATGGGTCAGGATGGCCGTAGAATTCTAGAGAGTCGGACAAGGGATGAATATTAAGGGAGACAGACATGGCAGTCTATGCAGCCTTGAACGAAAGACGGACTGACGAGACGGGGGGCGAACAATCCATGACTGCATCATTAGAACTATATAGAGCAGGAACACGAAGCTAGAACAAAAGAGTAACACAAAGCGGGGACCGCATTATCTGACGTACAAGACGTCGAAGAGCGCGTACAGCCGCCCTGGAATGCTTCAGAGTCGCATTCTCGGTATGGGCGTCCTTTTGTGCAGCGATCCTTGTTAGCCCTTTTCGGGCACAACAGCGAGCTTCCTGCTGCTGACTAAGCAATCGCTAAGTGGCGGAGAACAACGCCTTCGACCAGCAGGGCAACCGCGCTACCGAGATATAACGTATAATAAAGACAGTCGTGCGCAAGCCGTACCGTTCTCCGGAGCCAGAAGAACTAGGGGCAGCTGCCTATCATTTCCTTTATAGGCCTCGAGTTTGTCCCGGCGGAGATTCGTCCACACAAACTGCATCTCGCTATATATTTGATGTTCCAGCGGCCGAGCATTATGACCTGCTGTCAGGGTAGCTTACAATATACCAGCCACTGACAATGACTCTTCTCGTCCTAGTCGCACTGTATGTCGAAGTTGAATATGAACTTGGTCCGAGGATAACCCTGAATCGCCACGGGCGCAGACAATCTTGAGCATAACACACGATATACGGTAACCCACGAGCAGCCTAGGAGAATACTTTGGAGACAGCCAGTTCGTCTTCCTCAAGCCGGCGAAGCTCCTTTCTGCCACTCCTGTCTTGTTCGGCCTGCTTCCGCATTCCATACTTATTGCCGCGTTCGCGCTTAATCGCAGAACGAACAGCGGACGGGGAGACAAATTCTATTGCGAGGTCAGCGTGGCGAAAGAATTGATATGCAAGCTAGATACATACCTGGGTTTGAGAAGACCGTGGCACCGGAGAAGGCACCTTCAAATATCCGAATGGGCGTAAGGACGAAACGAGGGCCGATTTCGACCAGTGATGTCTGAGGTGGTCCGTTGGGTTGTAATGGATCTTTCTCCATAATCTGTGAGGGTAAGTTAGACGGACGGGAGCATGATATCGCATTCTGAGCGTACCTGGTAGTTACGGAACCAAATCTTCCCATCCACGATCGAGAACGTCAGAACGTGGTCGATGAAGGGTTTTGCTTTCCGTGCTTGAGCTGGGACACCAAATATCTGCAAGGCCGAGAACAGTACCAGGTGAGCAAAGGCATATGGGGACAGCGCTCTCGCCTACGCACATGTGTGAACACCTCCTTCGTCAACCTCCCCCACTCCGTCTCATCAAACGCCTGATCAAAGCTCACAATCCCCCTACTCCCTTTCAGACAGTTCCCCGTCATCTTCAGCTCGTCCATCGTATGAACATTTTGTACATGCATCTTGATGCTTGGTCCGTTCGGCGTCTTGGCTGCCCAAAGATACAGGTCTTCATGACGCCGCGCTTCAAAGTATAGTGTATTATTGCAATTGTTCAGATCCGCCAACTCGGGGAGTAGGTGCAGCTGACTTTTGGAGTCGAGCTTCGCGTCTGGAAATAATCAGTTCCACATCCAATGAAAAGACGTTGATACCGCACCCTTTTTGACATGGGGTAAAAGAACTTCAATGTCGTTCATGAGATGTCTCATACGGTGCGTCACTCCTCTCGAAGACAGCATGAGCACTCGCTGCTTATTTTTCTTCTTAGGCCGCACTTGCAGCGTCTGCTCTTCGTCTCCATCCAGATCCATATCCTCAGCCTTCCTCTTCCCCTTCTTGTCAGATTTTGCAGCATTAGCTTTCTGCGCTTTGAGAACCGAAGCCATGATGAAGACGGTGAAAAGTGTGGAGGTGAGGTGAAGACTATAAAGAAGAAA
This sequence comes from Heliocybe sulcata, assembly GCA_004369045.1. Taxonomy (NCBI): domain Eukaryota; kingdom Fungi; phylum Basidiomycota; class Agaricomycetes; order Gloeophyllales; family Gloeophyllaceae; genus Heliocybe; species Heliocybe sulcata. The sequence continues at coordinate 310,441 of ML213505.1, read as the reverse complement.
CGACGGTCCACTTTCAGACGCGCCGATCACTCAGGACCACGTGCGGTTACTCGATCAGGTATGTTTTGCAGACTTTCTTCAGAGCATTGGATGATCGACGACTATACACGCGCATGCAACAAAACAAACTTGCTAACAACCCGAGGAGCAACGGAGCCCAGCACTAAATAGCCATTTTGAAATGAAGGGGTGGGGGTGGGGGAGCGGGATGACGGTCGAGGGGAAGGGGGGGAAGATGGACGCGAACGAGGAAGCGCCAAGAAAACGACAAGGAAATTGAATTGAACTGCAACATATAGCATCACGACACATACCCAAGACGAGAAAGGTAATCAGACAACGCAGCAGTAATATTCATGCGTTGGTAGAGGAAGAGCTCCCTGGCTGCTGTGCTCTTAACTGCTTCTGCTTCTCTTGTTCCAAGCGCTAGACATCAGACGCGTTAGCACGGGTAGAAATCAAAGCAAAGACAGAGATGACTCAATGACTCACATGATACAGTAGCTGTACCGCCATTTGGATGTTAGCTGGTTGTCCAGTAATGACAACCAACCGCTCCCCCTCGCTCGCCGCTGGCGCCCCGTTCACAACAGCACCCGCAGCGCCGGGCTCCATGATTTTGATTTGGCTCGCACTCATGTGCCGAATCTCATTGATCTTGCTACCTCCCTTTCCAATGATACAGCCGACTAAGTCGTTCGGGATGTAGATCTGCTGTGTCTGTAATGGACCTTGGGGCGGAGCTGGTGCTTGCGCATAGGGATTGGAATAGCCGGGAACGTAGGAGGAGCCACCCACGGGTGGTGGAGGCCGTCGAACGTTGCTTGACGGTCGATATGTAGAGTGGGAAGCGGAAGAAGGCATGCGTTCGTTCGCTTCAATGAGGATATTCCCAATATAGTAGGTGGCGATGTGGATTGCGTCTGCAACTCCGGAGACACTCAGGACTCGCTGATACGGATGAGTCAGCTATCGAAGCAGGCTTAGTGGGATGACTCGTACCTCCGTCGAGCCTGGGAGCATCCCCTCGCTCGCGTTTAGACGTGCACCACTGGCTTCCTGAATTTCCTTGATTTTCGAGCCCCCTTTGCCAATGACGGAGCCCATGCGAGAGTTGGCGATCATGAATTTGATAGTCACAGCGCGGCTTCCGGGGACGGAAGGCTTGTCGAAAGGCTCGTCATTTATTCGCCGTACAATTAGACCGAACGCCTGTAGACACAGATTAATTACATGCGCCCATCTGAGCTTCTCAGAGCACACACCTTGGACACGGCGTCAAGCGGTCCACTGACATTCAAGATTCTCTCCGGATTTCCTGGTATACTCTCCGATACCATCACCCGTGCACCACTTTTCTCCCGGATCTCGTTAACGTGGGAGCCTCCTCTACCAATGATGATGGAAGCGTCCTGGGTAACGATGAGGCAGCGCATGTGTATACTAGCGGAGGGAGATGCAGGTTGACCGGAAGACGGGGATGGGCCGCCAGTAATAGAGCCATTTCCTTCAGCAGAGCCTGGCTTGGTATCAGCGGACGAATCCTCCCTCTTGACGGAATTCATGTCGCCAGTTGCAGATGTACGCGTAGGTGAGGGAGTGGAAGCAGTCCCGTCGTCTAGAGCGTGAGGCGCATCTTCCATTTTGACGTCATTCGGTAGAGTCGAATTAGCGGCTGCGGGTAAGGAACCCTGTGCGGGGGTGCCAGTCGAGTCATTGGAAGTAGACGCAGCACCTGTGTTTGCGCGCTTGTGGGTTTTCGGGTGTTCGCTGCTCTCCGAGGGCGAGCGGGAACGCTTGCGGTTCGAGTCAGTGGTGTCTGGCATCACCGATTTAGGTCAAAAGGTGTGGTTCAGGATTTTTTTGGTTCAAGGGCTTGTCAGCAAGAGAAATGGAGGGGTTGGGACAGGAGATCGGGGTCTGACGGAGAGGCATCGGGAGTGGTGAGGAAGGGGATGCAAGTGGGTACGGCAATGCATTGGCCTTCGATACTACTTACCTACTGTAGTGACACGTCCGACGTCGAAGACAACGACGAGCAAGAGCCTTGAGCGCGTTCAGAGACGGCGACCTCGGATGGCGGGAAGGCAGCTGCAGTGCTGTCCACATCGCCAAATAAATACTAACACGCCCTCGGTGGCGGTTCTCTCGGAGCTCTTCGTATGTTCAGCATAATTAACGTTCGCTGATCATCCAGTATGTCTTGATGCGTTCCACGTCGTCTCTCACAAATCCACCAAATCCACAACGTTAAGATACTCTTCATAATTTATCAAACATCAAGACTGTTTTGTTCAGCGACACGGTGAACCGGGTTGAATTCGAATGCCGGTATCACAACGTCGTTTCTCCGCAGTTTCCCGTCAGAGGCTGCCTGCTGCTGCACAGTGACTGGGCATCCATCTTAGATACTGCGAATCGATACGTTACGGCATGAGCATGCGGTATGCTGCGCGGCATTCGTGCCCCTGCCGCAGCTTACGCTTCGGGACTCGGACCAAGCTCGCGACTCCATGGGTCGGTTCCAAACCGTGGAGAGCACTGAAAAGTCCCTTGACTGTACGATCACATGGTCAGTCCGCGCAGTGTAATGTGTACGTACCATGCATAATCCACCCGTACACTACCAGGCGGCTCTCCATCTTCAGGTCCTAGGCAATACTTGTCTCAGGGAGCAAGGGCGCGTGTTTAGAACTATACATAGACGTGAACAATCAGCATCAATCCTGCCGGAGTTCAGAGACCATATTTCCCGAGACTATCCTAGGCTATCTGGCCCAGTATGATCGAACCTGTCAGCTCTTTCCAACGACTTGGGAAGGGACGATGTACGACGAGGACACTGGCAGTGTAACGTAAATTGATTCAAGCCTCAAGGTAGGAAGGATCGACTTCGCTGGAGGAGAGGAACCTCACGAAGGTGCCGATACGTGATGCTTTTACATCATACAATGCCCTGTAACGTGAGGACGACCGACGGTCGGAATTGCGAATACTCCGATGACAACAACATACCTGTGTCCTGGAGAAGAGTCCCAGCTAGTCTCAGACTACGGTACATTCTCTATAGTATTGTGAGTGTTATAAGCTTCAGCAGGACTAATGCTCATACGTGATATTGGACCTTCTGAACCTCCGTGCCTGAAAGAGTTTCCAGCTTTCTGCAAAGGAACACAGTCATTCGGGACACACAGCAGGCCGGTCATCGATGTTAGCGTTGGCCGTCTCAGTAAGCACGCCCGGATACGGTGGCCCCAGTTTACGAGACTCTTTGCATGGTCATGGCTTCAGTGTGAGCATGCAACAGGGCACCTTCAGTATCTGCACGAGTCGTTATCAGCCTATTTAGTATAGGAAATGCATTCTCACTTTAATTAATGTTGCCAACAGCTTAGACTTTGCAATGGTGTCTTGGCCTACTAGGAACTACGACCTCTGAAAAGACGTCAGGTGTTCCATTATCCTCATCGAACCACAGCAGCATGATTCGGCGCCAGACATCTACTCGCGCGCCGGTTTTTCAATCCCAGCCTGGAGAACGGAAAGATCAGCTGTCGTGGCAAGTTCCTCTCACTGAGCAAGATATTCCTCACTTGTGCCCGGCTCAGCATGGCTGTGAATCAAGTGACAAATACTGAGCTCCTTATACCAGGTTCATAGGCGAGAGTGACTAGTGAACTTCTATGCTCCCTGCAAGTTGTACTCCGCATGATGGCTATTCCCACGGATATTTGTGGGACGCGTCTCTTCACGTGGTGGACGCGTCGATCTTCGTCACAACCCACTGTCACACATGTCCTCGGACGACGAGCTCGGAGGTATGTCCTGGAAGTCTCTGCCTCGGACAGCACTCAGTTTAACCGCTGAAGTTTTCTTAAATGGTATCCAGAATTGTACGGCGACTCGCCCGGCGTGAGACAGCCGAACGGACGCACCGCAAAATCAAACCAGAAACCTGTCGCGGGCCCGTCGCACACGAGAACCACATCCAAAGGCGCTGCCAATGGGAAACGCAAAGCCGTCCGGGAAGAGAGCGAAGTGGCAGAGACTCACGTTCCGGAAGTGACGGACGACCACATAGAGGTATCGGATACGGAGGCTAGTGTGCAGGTTGTGGACAACAAGGGAAAAGGGAGGGCTGCGCCGACGAAGATGAGCGGGCATACTGCCGTGACAGCTAAAGGGAAAGGAAAAGGGCCTCCACCGAGGAAGACAGCCAAGAAGACGCCAGCCCGGCGAGCCTCTCCCGACGACGACCAGATGGCGTTGATTGACGATGCCGTCGCTGAGCCTCCCAACAAACGCCCTAGAGCATCCGATGCAGACAAAGCGATTCAACAGCTCAGTAGGTTGCAGAAGCAGCTGAATGATGTAAGGAATATATCAGACATTGCAGCCCCGTACTCAGGCTATCTTCACTCAGGTGATCGCTGAAAGGGATGCACTGCGGAAGCAACTCGAAGACGTCCACAAAGTTAGAAACACCGATGCTGAAGAGTTGGCTGAGCAACAGAGAGCCAACTATGAGGCGAGACTGAAAAGTGAGGCGGATTGACGCTCACCTGATGCCTCAGGCTGACGGTATCATTTTAGCCCAGGAACAACTAATCCAGGAGTTGACATCCAGTCTCGCTCGCGTCGAGCCCCTTGCTCGGTCAGGACACACATCTTCGCTGCATTTCCTGACACGCGAAGCTGTCGAGGAAGAGAAACGAAATCTTGAACAGGAAGTATCCAGGTTGAAGGAAACGGTGAAAAAGAGGGAGCAGGAGCTAGCGGAGTCGCGGCACTCGCGTACGCCATCATTCTCTTGCGTGTCTTCTTCTAACAATATCATCGTAGTTAAAGAGTCGCAAATCGAGCTGAAGGCGGAGATAGAACGATCTAAGACCCTCGCCCAACGCGGCGGCCCATCCGCACCCAACGGCCGAACTAAAGGCGCAAAACAGGAATTCACGCCTGCGCAAACTCGCGCTGTACGCTTCTACGAAGATCTGACCAATTTACTGGTGACCAAGCACTCGCTGGAGCCCAGTCCGGTGCCAGGTCTCCCCGATGAATCGTGCTTTACGTGCATCTATACGCACGGGGAGACACATCTAGGTATGACTGATCTCATTGACTTGTCGCAGTACTAACAATCTTCACGGCGCTTATAGCTATTAATTTCACTCTACGCCTGTATAGTGAGCCTGCAGAAGACTCGGACGAGCTTATCGAGAAGGTCAAATACGTACCACACGACCTGGACAAGGAGAGCGCCGAATTCCGAGAAGTGCTCGCTTTCCTCAACGCTCCGTTTATCTTCGAACGAAGCCAACTACACGTATTCCTAAACACCGTGGGGGAAACTCTGAAGGAAAAGAAGCAGGATGCAGACCTGGAGAACAGCGGAGAGGTGGACAACAGTGGAGAGCTAGTTTACCCCGAATGATCGAGCTATATTACAGTGCTAGTCTAGTGGATACCTTTCTTGCTTCGAACCTATGCCATTTCCTCGCCATGCTAGTGGCTGTGACGAACGTCTGATTACCTGTATTCATAATCATGCTTTTCTTTTGATATTCTTGGTATCACACGGAACCCCCAGCTTTGACCCAGATTCTCGATGCTCGCTCGTCTCGCGCCCTCATCGCTTTCTGAACAGCGAGACTGACAAATCCGCCTTCGATGTCGGAGCCGCCCAAGTTTGCTCCTGCTTTCACAAGAATATCGACGATATCCTCATGACCTTGGCGTGCAGCCTATATACTAAGTTAGTAAAACTCATATCATAAGGTACGTATGAGAGGCGCACATAATACAAGGCAGTATGTCCCAAGGCATCGCGTAGATGCACCAAAGCACCCGCCTCCAACAACTTGCCCACGCACTCCATACTGCCATTCACAGCGGCAGTATGGAGCGGAGACCGGCCTGAGCCCAGTTCAAGGCAGTTCACCACCCCAGCGCCGGTAGACCCCATAGCCAGACTCTGTTCGAGCCCCGTAGCATCAGCTGCCTTCAAGCAATATGCAATGCCCTCCTTCGAATTCTTCGCAGCGGCCAGATGAATCAGGAAGGGCAGCAGTGACGCTTCTGTGGACGACGCTTCAGACGCTGTCCATGTCCAGGGCGCCGTAGCTCTCTGACTTGCCTCGTCTAGAGCAGGGGAGGAAGGTGTGGCAACCGTTATGGAGGGAATACCTGGTGCCACGGTGGCCAGGTGGACGATCTGAGAGATGATGCCCTGGATACTCTCGAGATTGTTTGTGACCGTCGCATCCGCGGTGGATGCGGACGGCGCAGCTGGGGACGGTCGAGTGCGCGTGATCTCCCCTCGTAATGGAGACATGACCAGATCTCGAACATCAGACACGGATAGCTCTGGCTTCGACAGCAGATAGCTGAGCTTGGCCAAGGCGCACTGCAGGAACGTGATCAATGCCTCAAATCAGACGCCACAGGGCCTGTATATCGCAATAACTGCCTCACCTCGGGCGTCATATCACCGCCGGGCACAATCCCCGCTCTCAGCAGTGTTCTCCCCGTCTCATATGCATCACCAACGCTGCCCTTGATGCACTGGGTAATCGCAATAATTATGATGCCGCGATCGCAGGCCTCCTTCAGTTCAGACATCAGGTCCGCGCGCTGAGGAGCATTGCCGGCGCCGTAGGTTTCAAGAACGACGCCGCGGATGGGCGGTGCGAGAAAGGCACGGATAGTGGATGCGGTGATGCCGGGGAATAGGCGGAGGGTCGCTATAGTGCGAACAGCCGCTCTCATTGCTGACATAGTACATCAAGAGGTTGAGGGACATACCGACGTGAGGGCTCATCACTGATGTCAATACTTGTCATGATCGAGCAACAGTGAAGATAGACAGATTAAGCACCTTTGTGCGCTCTGAATCGCCGGAGACTTGTTTGCCTGATGACATCGTTCCAGTTAACCACGATGTCGATGCCAACTGTTCCCTTTATCAGATAGGTGTATATATGCGAACGAAATATACATACCGTTGACAAGGGCAGGGAAATTAGGGCTGTGAAAAGCATTGAAGTCGTAAGAGGATACTTTTGACACTCTGTTACCGCGGTGAAGCGTGTGATTGAAGTATAAGCAGCATTCTTTACAGCCCCTTGATAAATCATAAGAGCACCCCTATCTGCAAGGTGAAACGGACCGGGTATGATATAATTTCCGGCAATCACCAACGCTCCGAGCAGATTGTCAACTGCATCATTTCGCAGCTGAGACAGAGGTATCTGTGCTCCTGAAAGGATCTATCAGGGACAATGATTCAGCGCACTTGATCAAAACAAGGAACATGGGCGCATACCACCGTCTTTCCTAAGTCTTCCAGTAGGAAGCTGAGGGCGCTCGAGGTGTATGACATGGTATCGGTACCATGCAGGACAACGAAGGCATCAAATGAGTTATAGTTGAGCTCTATCTCTGTGGCTATCCGGATCCAGTCTATCCTAGGAATTAGTCAGTTCTCGAGCTTTACGGAGAGCGATTGTAAATTGCACTTACCTGATATTTCGATGTTGCTACTATCCAAGAGAGGATGCCACTGACATGGCCGCAGAGAATGAGATATCTTAGTCCAAATAACGGAAGCAATTTACCTCCAGTATGGCATAACGAATCCTCTTAGCACGTTGACCCGAGGCGGTGGTGCGCGGTGTTACGAGGCTAGGCAGATGAGCTTCGTATATATCATCTGATACCTTTCTGCATAGAGGCTGATGAACAGCTGCCTGAGAATGTTGGGCCTCTGGCTTTAAAGCTATCGGAGCCCCGATTGGCCGTGAGGAGCGAACCAGCAATGTGGATGCAGGTAACTGGGGTGGCGGTGACGCTGGCGCGGAACGATGGGTAAACGATCCAGAGACAGGGCTGGCTCTACCGCTATTTGTGCTCCATTCTCTGAAACCTTCCACTGAAGATGAATGCGAGAATAACGAATCCTCCAGCGGATCATGGAAGCGCGTTTGAGTGCGCAGAGTCTCGGTCAAGAAATAAGGCTCCGGAACATAGCCTTGCTGTCCAACCAGCATTCCTATAGTCCCTCCTGTGTATATTATCAGTACTTTTGATTCATCAGATGGCTGCGAGAGTTCCATCGCGGTGGTTGAGATGAGAGGTCGGACGACTTCGAGGGCGACGCGCCTCGCTTAGATGAAGCATGCCACGTGGCTATCCCCGATAAGATCTGCCCATCGAGTCAAGCGTAATAATCCACTTGTATAAATACACCCGGCCACTTCTCCCCTCTTCCTTATATCGCTGGAGAAACCTATAGCTCTTCTCTAATATATTGGATTCAGCCTCTATCTGCCACTCTAGAAGTATCTGACAACATGGAGGGTCTTAAAAGGGTGTTTGAAGCAAAGAAAGCCGAGGTATGCACGTCTCCCTGCTGATCCTTGACTTTGTCTGAACATCTATGCGCAGGGAAGCCCAGCCCTGGTCACTTTCGTGACTGCTGGGTATCCTACAGTCAAGGACACAGTACCCATCATGCTTGCTATGCAGGAGGGCGGCTCGGACATCATAGAGATGGGTGTACCATTCTCGGACCCGATCGCCGATGGACCTGTTATCCAAGAAACCAATACTGTGAGTCAAGTGTAACACCTCTAGTACACCGAAATCATTTCTTGTCCCAGGTTGCTTTGAAAAATGATACCGACTATGCTACTGTGCTAGGCATGTTGCGAGAAGCGCGGAACAAGGGTCTCACCGTGCCGGTAATGCTCATGGGTAAGTCCCACTCAAGTATTCTATATAGCACAACATTGAGCTTTATCAAAGGATACTATAACCCCTTGCTTGCGTACGATGAGGAAAAGGCCATTCACGACGCCAAGGAGGCTGGTGCTAATGGATTCATCATGGTCGACCTGCCGCCTGAAGAAGCCAAGGTTTTCAGGGACAAATGTACAACTGCAGGGTACGTCTCTCGCAATCAACTTAGTGGAACAGGCTTCTGAACAACGACACCAGACTGTCCTATGTTCCTTTAATTGCCCCGTCAACGTCTTTACCACGAATCCGATTCCTGTCCTCGATTGCAGATTCGTTCATCTACGTCGTCTCAAAAGTGGGTCTCTCCGCTTGACCAAAGTGGTTGTTGCTCAAACGCACGACATAGATGGGCACAACAGGATCGTCCACCAAATCTGGAATGAACACAGAGTTACCGGATATTATTGCCCGAGTGCGGCAGTATACGGACGTCCCGCTTGCCGTTGGGTTCGGCGTCGCTACTCGGGAGCATTTCGACTATGTCGCAAACACTGGTGCCGAAGGTGTTGTCATCGGTTCCCGGCTCGTCTCCGTTATAAAGGAAGCCCCCGCCTCCGAGATTGCGACGAAGGTTGAGGCATATTGTAAGGAGATCAGTCTCAAGGGCCAGCCTCGTACTCCTGGTGGCACACAAATCACCGGCAAAGTAACGACGCCTTCTGTGAACGTCAACAAGGATGGTCCATCGCCGTCCAATACCGCGTCTGATCCCATAGTCCTGCCTGCACGCTTCGGCCAGTTTGGTGGGCAGTATGTGCCTGAGGCATTGTTTGATTGCCTTCAGGAGCTGGAGGAGGCGCACAAGAGCGCGATGAGTGATCCGGAGTTCATCAAAGAGTTCCGGAGCTTCTACGGCTATATGAACAGGCCGTCGAATCTCTACCATGCAGAGAAGCTCACGGCACATGCTGGGGGTGCGAAGATCTGGTTGAAGCGGGAGGACCTGTAGGTCCATATTATCGGGTCAGAGAGGACTGATGCTGACAATGATGAAGGAACCACACAGGTTCACATAAAATCAACAACGCCATCGGCCAAATCCTCTTGGCAAGACGGATAGGCAAGACACGTATCATCGCCGAGACAGGCGCCGGTCAGCATGGTGTGGCAACCGCTACTGTCTGCGCGCGCTTCGGTATGGAGTGCATCGTGTACATGGGTGCCGAGGACGTCCGGCGGCAGGCGCTCAACGTCTTCCGTATCCAGATGCTCGGCGCGAAGGTCGTCCCGGTCCACTCTGGCTCATGTACGCTCAAGGACGCGGTGAATGAGGCTATGCGGGACTGGGTGACGAACCTGACGACGACGCATTACCTTGTCGGATCGGCGATTGGCCCGCACCCGTTCCCGACGATCGTGAGGGACTTCCAGAAGGTTATTGGGGAGGAGATTAAGGAACAGCTCCGGGAAGTAGCTGGCAAGCTGCCCGACGCAGTTGTGGCTTGCGTTGGTGGCGGGAGTAACGCCATTGGGACGTTCTATGACTTCATTCCCGATGAGAGCGTCCGACTCGTTGGTGTCGAGGCTGGCGGCGAGGGTCTTGATGGAGAGCGGCACAGTGCGACATTGTCCAAGGGTCAACCTGGTGTCCTTCACGGTGTCCGGACGTATATTCTCCAGTCGAAGGAGGGTCAGATTATTGAGACGCACTCTGTCAGCGCGGGTCTGGACTATCCTGGTGTCGGGCCTGAGCATGCGTGGTTAAAGGATTCCGGTCGGGCGGACTATGTGGTGGCAACTGACGAGGAAGCACTGAGGGGCTTCCGGATGTTGACACAGCTGGAGGGTATCATTCCCGGTAAGTCCAGGGTTCTTCAGGCTGTGGTCAAGGGACTAATAGTCGTATGAATGTCAGCGCTGGAGTCGTCGCATGCAATCTGGGAGGCCGTGCGTCTTGCTAAGACATTACCGAAAGACAAGGACATCGTGGTGGTATGTGTTCCAGTACTTGCAAAAATCTCGATATTAACCTGTGTCCTCTTCTCTAGTGCTTGTCTGGCCGTGGAGACAAGGATGTCGAACAGATCTCTCAGTTGTTACCAGGAAAGTGGGAGAACATCCTCGACTGGCATGTTTCGGCATAGCGTCGTATCTCTATCAAAAGTGGAATATGTAAATGATGTTGGGTTCTACATATACTCAGGAGTAGAAGTGCAGACTTGTATTCAAAGGACTTAAAGAAGTCACGTGGATATGTCCGTTATGTGTCGAGTTATTCTTGTGTCAAGGATGCAACAATCCTGGCAGTGCGGCCTGTCTTCCTTTCGCAACCTCGAACTTCGGCACTGCTGAGCGTGAAGAAGTGCATTCGAGATTCCTAAACTGTCGAGCTTGCCATTTCCTGGGACTGAGCGCTGAGCTACGACTGATTCAAACTCATACGTGCACACTTCGAGCCGTATACCGGGCCCCTGCTACCTATATGTCGCAACTGTCGTAACACAGAACCTGCTTATTGAACTCCCATGTCCGAGTACAGCTCAGCCCCTCCATCCCGTCCCACTTCGCCACTACCTCCGGAGAACCAAGCTACTCCTCGACCTTACCGCTTTAACTGGGATCCTGCATCTCGGAGACCTGGCCCCGGAAGTGTTTCAGAGACTACTGAAGGTCGTGGGGGAGATTACTTTCCTTCAGGTGCAACACTTCGTCTGGAGGGGTTGCTGCCGAGCGCATCCACTACCTCTCTAGCGCTAGGTGCTATCCCTTCAGAATGGAGTAGTTCAAAGCATGGGTTCAATGGTAAGTACACATCCATTCGACGTTCTATCTAAGTGTTCACGGTTCACGGTTCTCTTTGGACTGCGTTCCTTAAGCTATCTCGACTGTTCTGAATAACCCTCACAAACAGGGTGCTCCCCCAAAAGCGCACTCGAGACTCCCAGCAGTCCAACCTGTACACCTTCCTCAGATACGGCGGAAGGACTTTGATCATTACCTGAATGGCATCCAGGGCGAGTGGGAGAGGCTAGAGCGAAATGCAAGACTCGCTGGGGAAGCGGAAGCGTCCAGTAGTCAAGGTGATGTGCTCAGAACTCCCAGAACGCCTTACGGTCAACCCCCAGCACCGTCATTGCCTCCTCTTGACACCGTGCCGTCTGTCTTCTTCGAGCCGAACTTCGACCTGGGAGATCCCAGAACCTTTGCGCTGGTCACCGAGCAGGATCCCGCATCAATAGGCGGGGCCGACTTTTCTGATTCCACTGCCCTGTCCCATACTCTACCCCTGCTAGACAAATTCTCACATTACACCGACACCCTCGAAGCCCACTTGACCCACGAGATCTCATTGCGGTCGACCTCCTTCTTCGCAGCTCTATCTAATCTTCAGGACCTCCAGACGGAGTCCTCGACATGTCTGTCTCGAATATCGCAGTTACGCGCTTCTCTCAAAGAGGTCGACGAAGGGACAGCGAAGAAAGGAGCCAAAGGGGTGCAATTAGAGTTGAAGAAGGATAATCTAGGCGTGGTGAAAGAAGGGGTAAAGAGAGTCGGCGAAGTCTGGGATACACTCGCAATCGCGCGAGGTCTGGTGGATGCCGGTCAATGGCAGGACGCTCTCAACATTATCGAAGGGCTGGAAGGACTATGGGAGGCAGAACCCCCGCCACCTCCTTCATCCAAGACTTTGCCTTCCTTACCCAGCGAAAACGGTCGTTTATCCCCGCTCCCACCAATACCAGAGTCCGACGGCCCTTCAAGACCAACCTCTCCCTCTCCATCTACACCCCGATCCGGCGGACCTCGTCACGCTGCTTCCACGTTCCCGCTTTCGACGATCCAAGCCTTCTCTGCACTTCCTGATCACCTGCGTGACTTGACATGGCAGATCGCCACCTCCCTCAGCTCGGAGGTGGTGAGTGTGCTCCGTCTGGACCTTCTAGCCCGTATCGATTCTACCTCGACGCCGAAGGGTGACGTTGAACAGGCGGAGAATGATATCGATTTGACTTTGAGGGATCGACTGCGACCTCTGTTAGGTGGTTTAGCACGGGCGCGGCATCGTGACTCTGAAAAGGGTGGCGTGGAGGCGGTTATAGAGTCATGGCGAGACGTGGTACTCGTGGAGGTCAAAGGGGTCGTGAAGCGTGTAAGCTCCATGTGACGCTGGTTATTCGGATCTTTACTGACTATTTTCATATTCTATTAGCAATTACCGTCTGGTATTGATTTTGACGACTCTGAGACGCAGAAGTCGGCCCTCGATACGCATTTCAAATCACTCAGCCAGGCGGAGTTTATGAGCTGGATACGGGCTACTTACGACAGCCTTCTCAAGTGCATCAAGGGTATTAAGACGCAGAATGGTATCCTTGTCGAGGTTCTAGAGGGATTGCAGTAAGCAGGTTTAGTTTCGCACGTGCAGGACTTCTGAGGAACGTTTGGTTTGTCTAGGCCTAGACCACAGGCGACACCTCTTGCCGTAGCACGCCCGTCCCCAGTGTCACTAGACACCATCCAATCATCGCTATCCGACCTCCTCATCACCTCTGCGGAAAGCGCCAACATCTTCTGCGCCCAAATTCTCAACACTCGGTCCGAAGCGCACAGTAGTCTCAGTCTCCAGGACTTCTGCGATGTCTTCCAGCTAAGCTGGGACTTTGTTGTCAACTGCGAGATCGCATGCCAGAGGATGATCGTGAGCCTCCGGGGCGCAGCGGTCAGCCAGGCTAAAGCGTTCTTGCAGGTGTTCCACCAGACGCGGCTGACGCAGTCGGCGAAGCTGGTCGAGGACGAGCAGTGGAGCCCTGCGGAGGTGGCGGCTGCAAAGCAAAGGATAGCGGATATCATCGTCGATTGTGCGGTGCGCGATCCGCCGCAGTTGCAGCTGAGCCATGCGGGGGATTCGCTGTCCGTGCCCTCGGCGACTGATGTTCCGACGTCGCCCATGTCGCCGAGCCCTTCGAATGGGACTGCAGGGGCGAAGCACCTCAAGGTGGAGAGCCAGTCGTACTTTGCCGTACCGGCGACTCTGCAGACGCTCGACCTCCTCATCGACTACCTGAAATTGATCACCAACCTGTCGATGCTTACGACGGACGCCATGAGCCGCGTCATTGAGTTTCTCAAGGCGTTCAATTCGCGTACGTGCCAGGTCGTGCTTGGGGCGGGCGCGATGCGGAGTGCGGGCCTGAAGAATATCACTGCGAAGCACCTGGGTGAGTGCAGTGCCCCTTTCCTGGTGACGCCTCGGTTTTGATTTTTCGAAGTTGCTGATGTACTTACTCCTGGCGGGCAGCGCTGGCATCGCAATCGTTGTCGATTATGATTTCGTTGATCCCGTATGTGCGGGAGACGTTCCGGCGGCACCTGAGCCAGAAGCAGGCGGTCATGCTGGTTGAGTTTGATAAACTGAAGCGGGTGAGTGGGCGCCCCTGACGAGTCGGATGGCGGGTATTGAGCATGCGATTTGTAGGATTATCAGGAGCATCAGAATGAGATCCACGCGAAGCTCATTGCGATCATGGGGGAACGGTTGCATGCCCATATACGCACGTTACAGGCATGGGCAGTTTTCCGAATCCTGCGTTTTTGTTGACCGTGTATAACAGACAGTGGACTGGAACGGGCCCAAGTCCGCATCGGGCATCAATAGTTACATGGAGCTGCTTGTCAAAGAGACCATTACGCTTCACAAGGTGCTATCGCGATACATGCCTCATCAGATAGTAGAGGTCAGTTGGCTCTTCGGGCTCGGCGTCCTGGACACTGATTCTGACTGCGGATTTGGTTACAGTATGTGATGACTCAGGTTTTCGCGGCTATCAATCATAGGCTGTCTGAAGAGTACCAGAAGATTGAGCTTCCATCACAGGAGGCGAAAGATAGGTACGGCATGTTGTCGGTTCTTGGTCATCGGAGTGACAGCTTACGCTTTGCACGGTAGATTGCTGGCGGACGCCAGATACCTGCACGAGAAGCTGTCGAATCTCAAAAATGTGAATGCGCCGAGCACGATGCTGGAGACGATCGTGCAGGAGAAAGCTGTGGCGCGGAGAGCAGAGTCCGGGACGACGGCGAACCAGAGGATCAAGAATATGCTCGCGTCGCGGGATGTGAGGTCGCCGGAAAAGGAGAAGCCGCTGCCGTCTCCGTCTCCCGGACCGACGAAGGCAGCTGTTGAGGAGGTGCCTCCGCCACCCGAGAAGGCCGGGTTCAGAGAGGTCGCGGAGACGCCCGGTCCGAATGGGACGACCGAGACAGACGCGTCGAATACGGAACAGTCGCCGTTATGAGGGCTGCGTCGGAGACCTCGCCGTGCGGCACGGACGGTACCTGAAGCTGAAGGTTTCTTAGGCCTCGCACCGTGGAACCCCCTCATG
Source organism: Heliocybe sulcata (assembly GCA_004369045.1). Lineage (NCBI taxonomy): Eukaryota > Fungi > Basidiomycota > Agaricomycetes > Gloeophyllales > Gloeophyllaceae > Heliocybe > Heliocybe sulcata. The sequence continues at coordinate 295,319 of ML213505.1, read as the reverse complement.
GGCGGCAGTACGCCCGCGTCGTATCCATATAGGGGCAGCCCCTAGGATCGACAGTAGATACGATTTGCTCGATGTATTGCGTTTTCTGAAGTTTTGTTCCTGGTATTTATAGCCTACAGGAGCGGTGTTGCTCATCGCGAGTCGGGCGTGGAATCATGCTTTCGTGAAATGTTGCTGGCACAGAAGGTGGGCGTAGCATGGGAGCGCGATAGCCGCTTGCATGGTTCTTCACAGAAGACGATAGCAGCTCGCATAGTTGATGTTCTTGCATTTTCCGGGTTTGACAGGCGCATTGTCTGAAGCTATTGTGGGCCGGATATGGGAGAGTGCACAGCAAGGATGATCTTGGTGTCATTCTGGCTTCTGAGTTTTCTTGCGGTGCACGGAGTGCCCCTTTTCAGGCATGGAAGTTGCAGAGATAAATCTAATACAAATCGGACGCATTCCGGGATGAGTGACATGGCATTGTTCGACGAGAATAGTAAAGTAAAATATTCCATGGAAGTTCTACTTCGACGGGATCAAAGCTTGAGTTTTTCGGACGCGGAGAGGTGGCGAGGGCCGACGTTGTGGGGCGTGGGCGTTGTGGAGCGTGCTGACAGTTGGGTGATGGCGCTCGGAACAACAACACCATCCTCGTCCGACTTGATGAGAACAGATGCAAGGTGTTATTTTGAAAGAGAATGACGCCCCGACGCACGTCAGTCGGTCATCCCGACGGTGCTGCTGTGGATGGCGTCATTCCCTCATGCATCGGAGGGTTAACTGGTTACGAGGGCTTAAGCGCTCGCCACCGACTCTAAATGGGCCCGCCCACTCGGTGAAAGGTCTAGACTAGACCCGCCTAAGCATCGGAGAGACGGAGGATGGGATGATGAATCCGTGGTGATAAATGTTCGGGGGTGTCTACGCGCCCACAACACCCCATGACTCAGTATTGCGGAATAGGTGCGACGGATGATGAATACCATGATGCCAGGAAACTGAATCTGACACAACGCTCTTTCCCTGGGGATGGGGTACTGCGCAGCTGACCGTGTAGACGTCAGTAAGAGAGTGGCCTGCATGACCATGGTAACACAGAGGACGCGTCTCAGGCGCGACTATAATTGCGGCGGTCCGGTCACCTGAACATGACGCAGCGCGTTGAACGGATCCTGCAGTCGGCTGCTGCCACGGAAACATAGACGGTCTGAATAAAAATGCCACGACCACGACGTCATCTTTGTTTCTTGCCACCCCTGCATGCTTCGTGACCGTGACATTCCGCTTCGCCACCGGCAACATTCCTCTGACCTTGAAGAAGACGGCGCAGCTCTTTCTTTTTGGCAATGCCAGTGCTTCGTGGTTTAGCGTTAATTAGCGTTGAGGGTCTCTCGGACTAGCCGCCGAATCATAAGACGTCGGCAATAGACGGTGGAACCGAGAGGGTGGCTATCTTCACGCAGGGCGACCGCATTGGATCTTTCGGAGCGCTCCGAACACAATGGAAATGTCGGACGCGCAGATGCCCACGCTGCGATGCGACCGTGGAGGTGTATGACAAGAATAATCACCGGTCGCCGGGCAGCGCGATGTTGCAATGTCACCCACGAACGACGTGAATACACACCACGAGCATGGAGGAAGTCCAAAGCCAAATGATAGATCTGCGCCAAATGAAGCGATCGGACACGATGGGGGCACAAACGCAAAGTATGGAGAACGGATAACGCGAGACCCTGGCCTCTAGAAGACACCTTACAGGGAGAAGAGAACAGGTCATTTGATCGACTCCGGGATTCCTAGGACAGGCAATCTAGGGGCACTCAATGAACGTGATGCACGAACGTGACGCTGGCGACGTTTATTAGGCCGGCGGTATGCCGACAGGGACGGCTACAGAACAGTTCTGTGCACGTTTACAGAGGTAAGGAATCTGGTAGTGGAATGGACAGCAAATGTATATCGTTACCCATAGAACAATGGCGGAAACGTGCGTACCTCCCCAGTTCCCTTTGTGGCCGGCGATCTAGATTAGGGTCAAGCAGACCGAAACGGTGCCATGCCGGTGTCAAGGGTCGTCAGAAGACCGGGGTCCAGCCCGCTTCAGGAAGCTGTGAGGGGTGTCACGGTCACTCAAAGTCGTGCGCTTGAGTCACACCCTTCACCTCCTGCGCCGGTATAAAGGCTGCCTTCTCTCGCCGCCCTGGCCACAATACCTCCGTCCCACGAGCTGCCCGTAACCTCACGCCTGCCCTTGTCGCTTGTGCTCGCCTGCCTCTCCGGCTGTCATCCATTACATACTTGCTCGCATGTTTGAAGAAATTTGCCTGTCATGCGGCAAGCCTGTGGAGGTGGACGGGTAAGTTTTGGATTCCTTGTCCGAGGCGCGGAACCTTTTTGCTCACGTTGCCTATAAAGGCGAGCATATTGCTCCGACGAGTGCGAGAACCTTGACGCTACTTCGCCGTCCATCTCCTCGTCGAGTAGCGCCTTCCCATCCCCTCATCTCCCGCAAAGCATGACCGGCCTAGCGTCCGACGTTCCGGCTCTAATTCCGAGCGCTCTCGGAGGAGCGCTCGCTTCCCGTGGCGCAGGTAACCGGTACTCATTCACCTCCGCTTCATCCAACTGGTCGTCGTCGGCTTTCGAAGAGGAGGACGAGGAGTACGATTCAAGCCCGGTGTACGGGTTGGACGAGGATTATGCCTACCTCGCCGACGTTCCCATGGATCCCATGGCCGGTACGACCACCAAAAGCCCCGCTGCTTCCTCCTCCCTCCCCCCTATCGGCCTCACAAAGTCCATGCCTTCCTCGGCTCTCGCCTACGCTCGTCGCCCATCGACCACGAACAATCGGTCAACCGTCCCTCACCTCCACCGCCGAATCTCATCCGGTTCAACACCTTCTGAGTTGGCGGGCATTGCCACGAGTGCGCCTGCGACTGCTCTCTACCCTTCGGACGATGATCTATCCTATTCCGACGATCCGGTCTGTCGGACTCACACGTTCAGACATTCACAGAAGGCGAAGGATGACCAGGAGGATGGGACGGCGAAGCCTAGGGCCAAGCGTAACCGTGCAAGTCTCCCGTCATACTTCGCTCTTTTGCAGACGGGATCGTCGCCTGCTTCCCCAAGTACGGATGGATCTTCCAAGTACTCTTGCTCCTCCATCCATACTCTCACTACCCTCCGATCTACCTCGCCTACTCCCACTTTTCGTCGTCCTCCGAACTCCGCCGTGTGGGAGGCGGTGAATTCTCGGGAACGTTCCGCAGTCAATACCACACCTCGTCGAGGGCGCCGAAAGGAGCGAGGTTCTGAAGATGAGAGCAGTGTCAGTCGTCGCGACACGCTCTCTCGGTCTCCGTCGCGCGCTTCTCGCTCACGCTCGTCGCGGCAGCGGGCCGTCCCCGCTATGGAAGAGCAGGAGGTATCTGCCGCATACTCCCCTGAGACCCGGGGACGGGCAGCGGCAAGGCGGGAACACGCCGTAGCTGATGCGATGGCGAAGTTGACGATGGGATACGGAAGGAGTTCGGAGAGAGACACCTCCGAGGGCCGGCGGGGTCGTCTTCGATCGGATGAACTTGATTTCAGTGCTGCCAGGCGCGAGTTAGCTCCCGGGCTGGGAAGTGGGAGAAGCGGGCTGAGAGATCGCGAGCGGGCGATGCGGTGATTGCTGGCGGTATCTTTTTGACCGCCGATCACAGAAGCTGTACGACACCCAAAATCACGAACTCCTACGACATTTTGTTCATAGACGGCACACATCGGAACCCACTCAGTCTCAACCAGCATTACCATCGCATTTATATTTAATCGACTCATCTCAGTCTCCTCGGCATACATCATCTTTGGCATAATCCCATCTCCACGATCGTAGAGCATTATATTTCCGCCGCACTCCTCGCTTCAAAAGCCGCCGTCGACCTCGCATCGCAAAAGTGGCCTTGGCCATGGACAATGAAAACAATGGAGAACAGCATGTCCGTGTCGTTAGTGTCTTCCGTTGTGTTATAGCATAATGTTCGTTTCATCTCGTCGAATTGTCTTATATATCCCTTTCGCTTTCTTGTGCATTTGCGACGATCTTATCTTCTGGACCACTGCTCGATATCTATTCGGCATTATTCACGCATTGTCTGCTGCATTTCAACAAGTCTCGACGCATTATTCAAATTATAGCCGTACTAGTCCCATCTCATCCGCCTACGTTATCCCCATGCACAAGCCTACACGCCATGCAATAAAGTACTGTATGCATTGAGTCCGATATCTTATGCGTGTGTCATTTAACGACATCTGTGAAAAGAATGGAGGCATGTTGGACGGCAGGGCTTCTCTTTTCACCTGGGATTGCTGCAAGCACGCCAGAGGCAATTAACCCCGCACCATCATGCATCGGCATCAGGAGCCATTAGGCGATAAGTACATGATTCGGACCCGGGTGGTGTCATGTTTCCTCTGCAGCTCAGTGCCAATGATAGACATTTCTAAGCTGACCGGAGGATCACAAATGGATGGAGCGCAGGAGGACGCTCAGAGCCTCGAGGCAGATAGAGCCCGTATATGGGGATCCGGCCACGCAGAGCGCACGTGGAAAGTCGACCGCATTCATCCGGTAAGCCATGAGCAGCGCACTCTTTAGTTACGGAACCCCCCCTGCCCTGCAACTTGACCGACGCTGCGTCTTCGCTCCTGATTGTCTGCAGAGAGAGGTTTATGCTGGCTATCCAGCGCAACGAACGCTGCCAATATTGATTCATCCAACGAGGACCGCAACACGACAAGGGGCGCCGTCCCGGACGCATACAGGTTAGCTACTCTACTGCAGGGCGGAATACTGGAACGCGAACAAGGGAGTGAGGAGAGGGCTGCACGTGCCTTGTCTGTGTCTTTGGGCGCTGAATCTGCGAGAAGGGTAAGGGCCGAGCCGAGTCGAGTCCCGGGCACGCGCACGAGGGCTGAACTTGAGGAGGAAGACGCAAGCGTTGAGGGACCCGCAGACCTGCAAGGTATGGCCCCTCTATATCCCTGGGGTGACGCGCGTTTATCATGTATGGGCAGACGAGGAGCCGGCGCGGAAGCGACAAAGGATCAACAGCCACAGCTCGACGCGCACCGAGAGTAGCCTGCAGATGCCGCCTTCGGACGAGCGCGTGCTTAAGCATATTGCTGATAGTGTGTCCCCGATGAGGCGGGGCGAACTCGAGGCCTACGGACGCCTCTCGATGGTCGACGCCATGCCAGAAGCAGGGCCTTCTACTATTGCGCCTGCGCCGGGTGTGGCATCGCCCAAGTCGGCGTCGAATGGGTTCAGCCCGGCTACGAACGGGCACACGAATGGGTCGTTGAGTCCGACGCATGGTGCTGGCGCGGCGCCGTGGAAGCTGATGGCGATGAACGGCAAGAGCGCCGCGTCGGCTGTTGCGCGCGTCAGTCTTCCTGGGAGTACTCTGTATGAAGATTCGTTTGTGGACCGGGAGGAGTTTGTTAGGCTGGTGATACAAGCGCTGCGAGATGTGGGCTATATGTACGTGCACTGCTTTGGGCTTGTAGCGAGTTCACTGACGGTGTAGGATAGCGAGTCTGCTGCGACCCTGGAGGCAGAGTCTGGCTATGCGATGGAAACGCCGGAAGTGGCGGATTTTAGGACGTGCATACTGGAAGCGCGGTGGGACGAGGCGGAGCGAGCCCTACTGCAGTTGGGTGTCACTGAAGAAGATGGGTTATGGGTATGTTATTATGCTCTGTATGCTTGAAGCGATTGAACATTCACGTCTCTAGGAGGCCAAGTATTTGATTAGTCAGCAGAAGTATCTTGAGCTTTTAGAAGCAGAGGACACGACTGTTGCACTACAAGTCTTGCGAAACGAGCTTGCACCGTCGCACGTCGATGCGGATCAGTTGCACTCGTTATCAAGGTGCGATGCTCCATATCCATCTGCGACATGGATAATCTTATCTTATACGTGTCCGTCATTAGTCTCATGATGTGCACAGACGCTGCTGACCTACGACAGCGAGCCGGATGGGACGGCGCCTCGGGCACGTCAAGACGACGGCTATTGGCTAACCTTCAACGTGCGTATATATGCGGGCCTAATCTCCGTATATATAGATCTGAAGCTATGCTGCGCTCGTATCACAGGTTATATCCCCTCATCACTCATGATCCCCCCACGGCGTCTCGCAACCCTGCTCTCGCAAGCGTTGCTCTTTCAGCAATCAGCCTGTCTGTACCACAATGTGCCGCTCTCGCTCACGTCGCCGAATTCAAGATCGCACTTTTCGTTGTATACGGACCACCATTGTGATCGGGAGAGGCATTTTCCGAGGGTGACGACGGCGATACTTGAGGGGCATTTGGACGAGGTGTGGGCGGTGGAGTGGAGCCATGATGGGACGAGGCTGGCGACTGCTGGGAGTGATCGGACTGCGTTGATATGGAGGATTGGGGTGAGTGCGTTTCCCGTGTCTGGGGTTTCATGCTTCCAAGCCGTCTTGCGGTTGCCTGGAGCTCGTATATCATCTGGCATGGGGCATTCACGTATGGGGACACTATGCAGCTATGTCGGGCGGAAGCCTGTGAGAGTCCCGAAATCCTGTCGAACTTCCTTGCTTTTGGCTGTACCAAAGCCTTTCTCATAGTGCCTAGAACTTATTACTCTTGTCTGCCGCCCTTTGAAGCTGACGCTCATCATCTATGCTTCTTTAGCCCGAGAAGGATTTATCAGCGCGGCAATATACAGTCGACTTCGTATTACGCGATCACCAATATGCAGTTGGATATTTGGCGTGGTCGCTAGACGACTCATTACTCCTTACAGCCTCTGACGATACCGTGCGAATGTGGAATACCACTGTAAGTCCTGCCTGTGGTTAATGACCGATGTTGAGATAATAATACGATGGGCAGTCAGGCATCTGCATCCGAGTGCTGAAGGAGCACACCGACACGGTCACTTCACTTGCATGGCTGCCAGATGGGTCCGGCTTCATCTCTGGGGGTCTGGATCGGAAGATTATACTCTGGGTTAGTATTTGAGCCCCATTCCTTTCGTCCTTCCAAGCCTGAAGACTGATTTATCTTTCTATAGGATGCCGATGGCAAGAGACGTGATACATGGGGTGCAACTTCCATCCGAGTGACCGACCTCGCCGTTACGCCTGACTTCTCTCGAGTTGTTGCCGTTGGTATGCACTATTCAGCACCTTCGGCGCCGGGCTCAACAACAGGCCCGGGTCGGAGCGAGAGTATCACGCCGCCTACGGGAGGTGGTGGGGCGCGGCCCAACACGGCGAGTCGGGAGTCGGAGAACCGCATGATCATCTACGACCTGGCGACGAAACAGACGGAGGCGTAGGTCTTCTTGCTGTACCGTAATGGCATGATATATTGACAATGGTGAAATAGATCTATTCGTCTGGATGGTGAAACCACCAGTGTCAAGATCTCGCCAGATTCACAATACGCATTGATCAACCAAGCACCAGATGCAAGTATTCTGTGTCTTGATGAGTGTATTCGCGCTCATAGTTGTCCACTAGGAAATTCATCTATGGGATCTATCGACCTGCCGGGTCGCTCGCAAGTTCACTGGCCAGCACCAAGGACGTCACGTCATCCGGAGTTGCTTCGGTGGCGTGGACAGCAACTTCATTGTAAGCGGCAGTGAAGGTAAGCTTCTTTATGCCTGCGCACCCGCTTTCACACTAATCATCTGTGACTACAGACGGAAACGTCTACGTTTGGCATCGTGACAGTGGTACATTACTGGAGGTCCTGCCGGGACATGGCGCTGGCAGCGTAAACTCGGTGTCATGGAATCCGAAGAACGAGCGGTTATTTGCATCGTGCTCGGACGACCATACTATCCGGATATGGGAAGCGCTCGAGTCGCCCGAGCGTCTCCCCACGACGGAAGAGGAGCCTCAAGACGGAAGTAGCAAAGGCAAGGGTAAGAGCAGAGAGACCCTTGATGGACACTTGCATGGCGGAGGTGGGACCGTGGACGGTGCTTTCTGATTATGATCTGTCATGACTGCGAAGTGTAAGAGCCTCATGAAAGTTAAAGTCCACATTCATCTTATCATGTTCTATCATATAATAAACCTCTGCATGCTAGCATGGTTCATTCTTTTGCTTACGTCGATACTTGCATCCCCATTCATCGATCATCCGTTTATCTTCACGCACTCTGATTTGCAACTGTATAGAACTCTCTTGTTACAGTAGTAGTCTTCAATATATGAAAGCACTGCATAATCTAGTCTCAGGACAGCAACTCCCTAAATCTCCTATCTTCCTCGCGGTAGAGTGCGAGATGAATATACAATTGAAAATGCATGACATAATAATGTCGCGTGAGATGATAAACCGGTCACCTATCAGGCAATCCGGTCACAGGCGCCCAGGCCCCCGGTCCTCCCCATAGCCGAATTTGGTTGCCGCCGGGTCCGTATTCGGATGATTTCAGGCTTGGTTCTGGTCGCCACTACCGGCCATTCGGGTCACCGAGGTTTGATTTTCCGGCCACGTGCACCTGCGCTTCCCGTCGGCCACTGATGGGGATTCCGTCGCGCGCTAATGAACTTCCTGCTCACTCGAGATGCACATCCTGTCGCCCCCACCCGAATCTCCTCCTGTGCTGGACGGATTTCCCTAATTCCGGCTGATTCTGACTGCTACGGCTCTTCTGTATCTGGGAAAAATACTTGCTTGGCTAGCAACCCGCTCT
>ML213505.1:219114-285020 GCA_004369045.1 Heliocybe sulcata | reverse complement strand
TCAGGTGGGAGTGACGGGGTGCCTATCTCGCAGGGACAGGAAGGCATAGTCTGTGACCGGGGGGCTATCCTGTGTGACATTATTTAGTTTCGCATTGAAAATAGAACAACCGTCCTAACGACGAGGGCTACAGCAACTGTTGCACATACGATACTAAACGCGGTCTACGCGAGCCTAAAGTACAACAAAGCAGGAGACTATTCCCGAGACTATTGAAAGAAAGTTCCCAAATAAGATTACGTAGTTTGCTAGAGCTTAAGAACAAAATGGAGATGAGCGCATATACCTTATCTACCATGAACCGGAGTTGCCATCGGTTGACGAGGCAACTGGGAAGACTGTCGGTGTTTGGGCATGAAGAGTTTCGACATAGGGTCCTTCTTGCTGTCAACAGGAGATTTGGTGGTGCGGATGGGCTCGGGACGTGCCGGTGGAGAGGAGTATGAGGCAGGCGGGGACGTCGCTGAAGTCGTAGGAGGAGCTGAAGTGGTACTTGCAGTTGAGGGCGGGCTGGAGACGACAGGCACTGAAGAGCTTGAAGGTCGGCGCACGGCTGTCACTGTGACACGGGGCGTTCCAGCCGCAGATGGGGCCGCGGGTAGAAGGCTGCTTCTGGAGGAGGTGGGAAGACTTCGGTAGGTCTTCGCGACTGGCATGGGCGGCAGCATTGGAGAGCTGTACATGGTCCTTTGTATCCGAGACGCCGAGGATCTGGTCTTCTGGAACAAGCTCTTGGGTTGCGTTGGGCCGCCCCCTGAAGGCAGGGCGTTAGTACTTGTCACTGGCCTCTCAGACTAAGACCTACATGCGCGAGAGCGCTTGCTCGGCGGGAGTCTATCCGTTAGTTTTATCTGTGATTCCTTCTTACGTTCCTCGGCTTGTTGACGTTGGCTGCGTATTCGGGAGCCCACTTCCTCCAGTCGTTTGGCTTGTTCCTTTTCCAAGAGCTGGGTACCCAATTGCAAGTAAGAGGTGGGCCGCATATACGGAATAATTTCGACATACAAAGAACTGTCCTCGCCACGAATCGGGTTCGTCGTCTGCATACCGATCGGTACATGGGACAACATGCTTACGGAAACAAAGCTGTCTCCAAATATCTAATGACAAGCATCACCAGAAGCCGATGCAGATGGCTCGGCGATGCGTACCTGACGTCTCGTCCTGGATGTGCTACACCAGAAGGACAACTTAACTCGCAGGCACCGAACGAAAGAACAAATGACAGACCGGGGAGGCTTCTTCGAGTCGGAGCAGGGTTTCTGGTGAGCAGCTGCCTAGGATGGGCTTGATAAGATCACAAGGTAGATCGCCCAAGGTGCTTATGGCTGAACAAACATTGGTTCAGTCGATTTCCTGCATCCGAGCGGGCATAGGCGTACAGTCCACGTGGTTAGAAGCAACTGATGAGTAGTCGCAATGAGCATCTATTCAACCTCCGGTCACACCGCGGACGTCGGAGCTTACCTCGCTGGCAATATTGGACAAGGCTTGGGAAACGCCTCGAAGGCTGCTGGTCGCTGTCGGACATGGTAATAGAAAGGAGGATGGAGAGGAAAGACGGACAGAACGCAAGCAGGGTTTATATAGATTGCCACATCCCAATCATTGCCTTCTATTTCTCACGCTTCTCGATCCTAGCATACTATTTATGGTTTAGTATATCAGATCCAGAGATCGCGGAAGTAACCAGCCCCAGCCAGCAACCAGCCTGCAGGACAATGCTCGACGAATTCTGACAAAGTTGTTCGGATACTCGGATTAATAGGCGTCACGTCCCGGGTAGTATCCATATAGCTAGTGCATGCTGCGGAAGATTGGGCGGCTCCCATATATCCTAGAGGAACTGTTATATTTAGGAAATACCCACGAAGGAACCCGCACATACGGGAAAGAAGACCACGCAACCGGCACCTTGTTAGCAAAGGCATTGCTTTATCAACCCAGAAGTGCCGAATGCGCTTTTGCAGACGGAAGAACAAGGCTAACGGCATTTTGAGTCTGATAGGACTGATGAATCAATTACAAGGAAAACCGGAAAACAGCATCGCTAACCTAGTGGTACAGGATCACTCCCAGTAAATAGCCTGCAGCGAGAAAGGGGGCGTAGAAGGAAGGCGACTATTCTTCATCTGAATTGGGCTCTTGCATGTCCACATCCTCTTGCGCTCTCATGGCACCAACCAGGTCGTCTGACTGCCCTTTTTGCGCAGCTAATCGTTGCCCTGAGCGCAATTGCACGCGTGAGACGCCGCTCGCACAGGAAATATGAAAGGTCACGTACGGATGAGCGTGTGTATTGCCCTCTGCGTCTGCCTCTCCAACTTTGCCATCTTTTTCTCCATCTCGCGCTTCAGGTCCCAGTTCGGCCGTTTCGGTGCGATATTGAACAAGTCCTACGAGCACAGCCCTTGTCAGTAATTTCTCGAGATCATCAGTGGACGGACATACGAGGTCCTGCCCTCTCCGTTCTTCGTCCTCAGCAATGATTTGGTCTGCAAGTCCTTCAACGGCCTTCTCGACCGTGTCTCCCAGTTCATCATCCTGGGTACGTTTCTTCAAGGTACGAGTCTCCGGGTCGAAGTTTCTGGTTCGGATAAGAGCGTCTTCACTAGGATGCGAAAACCCCGTCAGCACAAGCCAGTCACTACAAGGTTGAGAGAACCACACACTCCTCATCGACGTCTTCACCGGCTCTCCGCTTCCGCAAGGCTACTAGCCTTGCTTTCCTCGACTCGGACGCTTCGGCGAGAGACATAGGCTGCAGTGGTCAGAGCGGTGGCTGCAACACTTGGATCGAGTCATGGTCGTGACGGATGTGACGTGCACGTGATTAGTGTGTGACAAGCCATGAAGTGAGTCAGATCTATTTTTGTCGTGCCCACAGATCTCTTCCGCTTGCTCTACATTTGTTCCAGCGAACGTTCAATCCATCGCCACGCGATGGGAATTCTACCAGAGATTCAGAATGTGGCGAATCAACGGATTGTTGAAGTTCTTGTCTCGAAACTCAGAAGAAGGTGAATAACCCAGTCGTCTATTGCATGTCGGCACGTTCTTACGATCTATGATCTCACAGGCAACTGGTAGGATCAAGACAGACCGCAATCGAAACTGTCCTCGTTCTTCGTCAAGTCGTTGCGAAAGCCCGATTTTCGAACATCGAACAGTTGATTCAAATCATTAAAGCGGTGGGCCGGAGGTTAGTGCAGGCGCAGCCCAAAGGTGTCTATCCCTCTCCTGTGTACTCCTTCCCTGTACATTCGATAGGTCTATTAAATGCATCTGCCTTTGTTTCCCTACCCTATCCAGAACATACTGTCGGAAACACCGTCCGCAAAGTCTTGCACCATGTCCGGGAGGAGTACCACGCCGTGTCCCGCGCGGGGCCATCAACCCAGACGCAGAAGAGCTCGTTCTTGATATCGAAATTCGTGTCGCAAGGTCAGCCCAGGAAGCAAACCCTTGCTGCTCCAAAATCCGAGGCGAGGACCACGAGCTTGAGAGAGAACGATCCAGACGACCCAGATTCATTTGCAAAAGGACTGAAGCCTGTTCTGATGGAGGCCATCCAAGATGTCCTCGATGAACTGGAAACGGTGTATGACAATGTCTCAAAAAGCGCAAGAGACCATATACATTCCGAGTAGGTCGAGTCCGTCGTTTATCCGTCGGTACAGGAGACCTCATCCGGTTTCATGCAGCGAAATTGTCTTGACGATTGGCCACTCCAAAACGGTCGAATCGTTTCTAAAAGCTGCGGCGCACTATCGAAACTACACTGTAATAGTCGCCGAGTCCGCACCTTCGTAAGTCCTTCGTGGCGTCAGCCGTTAGCCTTACTAACATTCACCTAGATTTGGCGGCCACGAAATGGCACGCTCCCTCTCCTCCGCCGGCATCTCCACCTTCCTCGTCCCTGACTCGTCCATCTACGCCCTCATGTCCCGCGTCAACAAGTGCATCCTCGGCGCACACGCCATCCTCGCCAACGGCGGCATGTTTGCCATCACAGGCTCGCTCTTAGCAGTCTCAGCCGCGCAAGCACACAGCACGCCGGTAGTCGTGTGCGCTGGCCAATTCAAGCTCACTCCCCTATGGAATCTATATCATGAGTATGGGGCGCTCGACTTTGCGGACCCGAGTAGCGTACTCGGCTTCGAAGAGGGTTCTCTGGTCGACAAGGTCGATGTCGTGAATCCATACTTCGACTATGTCGGGCCGGAACTGATCAACGTATACATCACGAACGAGTAAGCTTTCTCATTAGATCCGGAGTGATTGTCCTTTGTGACTGACACGCTGTTAGTGGCGACCACCCTCCGTCCTCCGTCTACCGGTAAGTCACCCGACTGCAGCCTTGATTCGTAAGCTGACAGTATTATTGAAAAGGCTCATTAAGGAGAGCTACGACGACGAAGACCACGAATTATAGACAGAGTCTAAGACATAACATGCATTCGGGCCTCCTCCGAGAGAGCTTCAAAAAAGCCCTCTTCGGCGATCGTATTCAAGATTGCCCCTTCTGGACGGAATCATAGCGTCCCTGCCGCTGCATACCCTCAATGTAGCTAGTGCTGCCCGAGGCTATCGTATCGATTAGACTTGTTCTCGAGTATCGAATCCGCGCAGGACCGATGTCACATACTATACGAGCGTAGTCTTGACAGCTGCATAATATCATCAGCTCCTGAGGATGTCAAAGAAAGCCTCCTGAGGCAAGTCCACGCTGCCAAATCTCTTCATGCGCTTCTTCGACTCCTTTTGGTTCTCGATGTGTTTCAGCTTCCGCTCGTAATGTCCTGCGTAATCGGAGCAATGAGCAATTACTCGGCATTGTAGTCCAGTTTAGGCGGACACTCACCTCCGTATATACCCGCTGTAACGTCTGAGCGTATGGCGGACAGAGTCTCTCTGGCTATGATCTTCTTTCCGACGGCAGCCTGGATTGGAACCTCGAACAATTGCCGAGGAATGACCTTCTCTGAAGGACGTTATTTTCAGTTGAGTTGGGTCACCGAGGTAATGAGGGGAACGAACGCAGTTTCTTCACCCACGTTCGGGCGACTGCTTGCTCCGCCGATCGGTGTACAATTAAGGCCAGAGCGTCGACCGGTTTATTGTGGACAAGGAAAACAATCTTCAGGTTCGTAAGTGAATGAATTGAGATGTGAATTATAGTAGCTGTAGCAGTCACCTTGGCTAGATTACTGGCTTTGTAACCAGCATCTTCGTAACTGACAAAGGCAGCGTGAGGTCCATCACATGACTGAAGTCAGCGAAGCAACTTACTCGAAGCTCGCGAAGCCCGACGACCTGCTCTTCAACTTATCAAAGAAGTCCGTAACAATCTCGCTGAGGGGCATGACCGCCGTCAAGATTAACCTAGAATCCTTCGCCGAAACATTTATGTAACGAAAGTCCATGTCTTCGGCACGATGGTTGTAGAGCAAATCCATCATGTCGCCAAAGAATTGCTCGGGGACGATGATGGACGCATTGACCACCGGCTCCTGGACTTCCTTGACCTGACTAGTCGGATTGGTGACATCAGGGAAGTTGGTCGGGTTGCTGACGTAGACTTCGCGGTCTTTGTAGATGACTGCCAGTAAGGGGGGTCAGTGAAGACATAGCGAGATCAGCTTGCACTGCACCTGACCTTTGTATGGAACAGTGGGCGCCGTGATGATGACATTTGCGTCATACTCATCTTCGAGCCTCTGCCTGAAGACATCCATGTGCAGTGTGCCCAAGAAGCCCAGGCGGCAGCCTTGTCCAAGAGCGCTCGAGGATTCTCGAGACACGGTGACCGAGCGGTCTGTCAGAGTAAGCTAGAAAGGATGTACCCGATAAGTCGGCGGTTCATCTTCCTGCTGAATTGTGAGCTTACCCGCTTTATCGACTCCTCAAGCTTCACGAAGTCGTTGCTGTCGACAGGGAATATGCCTGCATAGACCTGCGAGAACAATAAGATAAGTAGATACGTCGAGCAGGCTGTCTTAATTATCGACATGCGTACCATGGCCTTGGTGGCTTTGAGTCCCGGCATAGGCTCAATGGTCTCTCCGACTCTGTGCAGAGTATCTCCCACGTGAGCTATTGGGAAGCTAAATTAGTATACTTGTCATCACAAGCCAAAGAAACGTTCTTGGCGGTGTAACAGTAGTACAAGACAGCTTACCTTCACCGCTGTCTTTCATGCTGCAGACCATCCATCCAACTTGGCCTTCCCTGAGCGACGTAGTGGGCACCTCCTCCGGGTGCATGATGCCCAGGTCTGTGACCTCGTAACGCTTGGACGTTGCGATAGACTGTATCTTGTCGCCTGACGTATGAAGGTCAGGATGAACCAAGCTAGACTTTCCGACAAAATTCACCCCGTTGCATGACACCAGATTGCACAGATAGCAATGATATTACGCCTCTATATCTGTCATAACTGCACAGCTGGAGATCAGGTAGGAAGGCAGAATGTGTAGTGAAAAGGTGCTCACGATGAATCGAACAGGAATGCTTTTAATCGTTTGTCGCCTTCGGCCATAGCTGATCTCGGGGCAGGTATCCGGTCGATGATGGCCTCGAGGACAGACTCTACACCTTTCCCTGTTTTCGCGGAGATTTGCAGGATTTCGGAGGTATCGACGCCAAATGTGGAGTGCATCTGGGCAGCCATGAGCTCTGGGTCTGCAGCAGGGAGGTCTATCTTTGAACCACTTCAGTCAGCCTTGCAGGTCTTCGTCAGTGATAGCAGCCGTGCGCAATCACTTTATTCAGAATAGGGACTATCACTAGGCCTCTTTCTTTTGCAACATGGAACACGCTCAGGGTTTGCGCTTGAACACCTTGTGACGCATCCACTAAAAGCAGTGCGCCTTGGCATGCGGCGAGCGATCTTGCTACTTCCCAAGAGAAGTCGACATGGCCCTGAATAGTCGCGGCACGGCGCAGGTTGACAGACATTCAGCACACTTTCTTATGGGCTCACAACGGAGGGACGTACAGGAGTGTCGATAAGATTTAGCATATACCGTTTACTCATGTAGTTATGGAACATGCTGGCAGTCTGGGCCTTCACTTCACAGGACCACATCAGTCATCTTGCACCAAGCCATCCCAAAAATGCAAAGCGCAGGTTATAGAAGCGCGGCTCCTCCGAGGGAATGTATGAATGCCCACTGACCTGTTATTCCACGTTCTCGCTCGACTTTCAGTTTGTCAAGCATTTGTTGTTCTCCCTTTCGCAGCTTCTGGATTGTCCCGGTAAGCTATAGGCGCATATATCAATATGACTCGGGCAATGAGCATGCATGGAGCGCAGATACCTCGAGCAACCTGTCCATCGGACCCGTTAGTGCAGTCACTTCTGGAAAAAGTATCACACTCACCTGTCCGCCAACGTCGACTTCCCATGATCTGACAGAGCAGCCAGTGACGTCTGATCACTGAGCACAGCATACAGCTTGACGAGACGCACCAATATGCGCTATTATCGAGAAGTTCCTGGAATAAGTTAGTTGGAATACTCGGACAACTCTCACCGAACTCACCGAATAAGGTCGCTGGGGAAGTCCTCCATTGCTGGAGCCTTCACTTTCGGCGCC
This sequence comes from Heliocybe sulcata, assembly GCA_004369045.1. Classification (NCBI taxonomy): domain Eukaryota; kingdom Fungi; phylum Basidiomycota; class Agaricomycetes; order Gloeophyllales; family Gloeophyllaceae; genus Heliocybe; species Heliocybe sulcata. The sequence goes on along the minus strand of ML213505.1, from coordinate 277,419 downwards.
CGTGATGTAGCTGTAGCATGAAATCCTCGTGAACTCTGCCATGGCCGAACCAGGCAGGGGTCCCCCAGCAGAGTCAGTTGCACATTCTTTCCGCGCAGCAGAACCTTCAAGCAAGCATCTCGCCAGCCAGGATGCATAGTTACGGTCGAGATTATAGCACTATGAAGCAAATACTATGAAGCAGAATCCATCCCAGCCAGATGCCTTGGATGTATCCGAGTTTTGTGCTCGGATTCAGACGAAAATCCCAGAGGATGCAGTCACGTGATAATATTAAGTCGCCTGCCAACCTGCGTCGTCGGGTCAGGCCTTTCAGGACCGGACATTACATCAAGCGATAAAATGTTATTCTTGCTGTCTCGTGCAGTGCTCAGCGCTCAGTACGCGCTCAGTGTTAGTAGTTTGTTTGGACGATGGCTTCGCTAATGCTGTACTGAATCGCAATAAGAGCACAGGAACTTCTGGCGCTACGGCGACACCATGAGTGTTTCCAAAATGACAGAAGTTATGCCAGTAGACAGAACATGCATTCATGAGACCCAAAGTACAGACATACAACCCTGGTGACCAATAAATAACTAATCAGGCTTCAGTACCAACCATGAGTGAACTCGTCGTGGAGGAGGCATTTAACAGAACTGGATGTGGATCTGGGCACCGGAAAGGCTTAGTCCAAGATTCCAAGAGCGAATATCAAGTAAGAAATACTCACTCCGGCATTTCCACCGAGACATTGAAGAGGCCGGCCGTTGGTAGGCTGAGTAAACGCGCTCGGGCAGTTGCCAGCGGACGAGCAGTGGTCGGAGAGGCCATTGCAAGCCCCGCCGCCAGTGTAGCTGAACGACATCGGGTATGTGCTACAAAAGATGTTATTCAACAATCAACCTGCTTATGTTTGCGAATATCACAGATGACACGTACAAGCGGTGGTTACCGTTCTCGGGCTGAGGCTCCAGAGTGAAGTCCGCGGCGTTCTGGTTAGGGGAGTCGTTACGGAGGGTGAACTCAACGGCGCCGCAGTTGACGCCAGAGCTCAGACAGTTAGCGCCAGAGTATCCGTTGAGCCAGGCGATACCGCCGAGGAGCTGTCCGCTGACGGTCCCAGGGCCCTGGGGGTTAGGGTGGCCCTGGTAGAGAAAAACGGGGTTGCCAGAGCCGCAGTTGTTGGTCATCTATCACGGAGGATGAAGAAGTATGTTAGTATCTGCCGCAATATGGAGGATAGAACAAAGAGCAGCATACGGAGACTGTGTGAGACTCCTGAGCGAGAGCATAGCCAGCGAGGGCAACGAGAACGGCGGGGATGGAGAGCTTGAACATCATGGCAGAGGAGGTTACAAATATAAGAATGTTGAAGGGCTTTGGTGTTCGAGGGATGGGCTGGGAGGGTGCTGAAGAAAGTCACTCGAAAACACCCCCCCCTTTATACCAGACGAATGCAAACCAGCATTCAAAAAAAATAGTGGAAGTAACCAGACTGCAGCGCCTTTTGCATCAGTACTGTGGGATACGCACTGCATGCGGGCATGAAACGCCCTCAGAATGATGGAAGCCAGGTGGTACATCGCGGTCTGCATCATGCGCACTGATCACATTCTAGTCAGGACCGGATGCTTGATGGCGGATGAAGGCTAGAGAACAGTGCCGCGCTCTGGATATTGGTAGCAAGCGAGACTCTGCAATCGGCTATTCAGTGCTTCACGGACATTGATTAGAGAATAACTGCATGGCCATTAAATATAGGATCACGTACATTTGGTCGCAGAAGCACTAGTCCGCCCGAGGTGTTCAGTACAAGACTATGGGCTAGAAAGTGACCAGCTAGCTGCCACATCGCAGCAACAGAACCACGAAGGCAAGGCCGGTCAGTCAGGACAAGCCCGTAATGACATTGCCTCAAAATAGATAAATGGGACGCAAATCCGTCGTACGTTGGGCATGCGCCAAGTGATGCCATCAGCAAATCGTGATGTGAAAGCGATACATATAAACTTGAGTGCCCTGCAGAAGTGGCCGAGGCCGACAGTGAGTTAGCATTGCCGGTCTCATCAGCCCTTGATGTGTTCAAGGAGCGGTCTCATACCAGACATCAGACCATGTTCGGCTTTGGTCTGGATACCGTTCTGGTGCCACCTGGTCATGTCCATGATGATATTCCCACCGCTAGTGCCAGAGAGAAAGCGCAGTTGGCTTTCTCTGGAATCGAGTCTTAGCGACCGCTTGGGAGGTCTGGCCGAGCGAAGGAAATAATAGTGGGGTTCTCTCTGGATGCATTGCTTGTGCTATAGCCCAGCTGGCGACGTCCCCCCTGCCCGGAGCTCAACCGTAGCAGGAACATGGCTTCATGACCGCGTTGTTGTGCCTCATACCGGACATGATCACGGCAGCCTTGTCCGCTGGATACTCTTGTCTCTCATAGTAGAGCTCGCGGATAACTTTGTCTGTCGACCAAATCTCTAGCAACGAGAAGCCGTTCGCCATCGAGCAAACCTGCGACAACTCAAGGTGCAGAAATCATCACCACCAGAGAGCGAGTTGAACTGGACAGGCGTAAGCTCGAAGTCGAGAGAGTCGTTGGGGAGGTTGAGACTTCCTCTGTGGACGAAGCCACGTGAATCTCCACGAATAGCAACTCGCCTGCCAAATTGGTCACAGGTAGCTGCCTCTCGAGAACGGGCCAAACATCACATGGGTAAATCCAATAGCAAAGTAGATACACTCCTATACAAGCATCTTGCACCCTCATCCGACAGATAGTCTTCCAAAGCTCTCCGAATCAGACCCTCGACAGTCTCGGGCGTAAGCGACTGAATGATGTCTTTCCCAAGTGTGAAAAGCGCCTCCGCCGCGATAGCCATCTTCTCGTCCTCCGTGAAAGGTACAAATGGAAGCACTGTCGTAACTCGAGAAATGAGAGATGGCTGTGTAGTCAAGTCAGTTAGAGGCGATTTAGGGTCAAAGTAGAAGATGCTTACACCCAGGCGATCCGAAACGACCGGCCGTAACTGCTTCATAAGCTCGACATACTCGTCTCGCGACAGCTTGGAATATGGGGCAGCTCTCTCTGCTTCGTGAGCAAACACTAGGTCGTGTCCGATGTTTGACGTCCCGATCCATATGACCTTCCGGACGTCGATGTGGCGGCGCCCAGCCTCAGGAGAACACCGACCTAGTTCCCAAGGCATGAGCAGAGACAAGAGGAACTTCTCATCTTCCGTCTTGTCTATCTCCTGTAAGATAAGTACTATCAGCAGCCATTAACCCCATATATCGTCCGATTGCACGTACATCAAGGACGACGACGCAGCGCTTCCTTTCATTGTCAATCAAGAATTCCGCTAGAGTAGAACTTGACGGCTCCTAATTTATCATCAGCACATCCATCGGGTCAGATGAATGATAGAGGATACCTCATAAGGGTTCATGGAATGTGACTGCCATATGTCATGTGTTGACCGTAGTGTAGTCATATTGACGGTATGGGTTGGAACTTCGAGGAGCGACCCGACTACGAGAGCAGTGAGTCCATATATCTCACCAGATTAAGTCTGATTGCACTCACATTTCCTCGCCAGCAGACTCTTGCCGTGACCACTCGGTCCTATATCACAATCAGCAACCCAGTCCCAAAATTGACAAAACCAAAACACGCCTAACCGCAAAGGAGTACCACCAATGGTGCCACAGAGAACGACTGGGAGTTCATACTCAACACTCGAAACAGCTGTTCCAATGCCCGATCCTGGCCGATGATGTCGTACCGTACCCTCGCCAGCGGCCGAAAGAACGAGCGATGAATGAGCGCTGAAGCACGGCGCGTGTCCGTATTATCGGCCATCGAAATGTAATACCTGCAACACAAACCAACCCAAATCCATAAGAGTCCAAAATAACCAGAAACACTGATGTCCACCTTGTAGCCGGATCCATCCCCTCCAACGTCGTCTCCCGCGGTGGACTCAACATCACAACCTCTTCCTCTTCCTCCTCCCCACCCCCGACCTCCGGTGGATTACTCTCCACACTCCTCAACGCCCCTGGATCCGCCCCATGCTTCAACAGCTCCTTCACAATCCCAATCTTATTCTTCAACCTCTCATTCGTCAACACGAACGCCAGTGCACTCTGCGGTCCCACCTGCTCGTTCGGCCCCGCCTCCCCGCTGTCCAGCACCCGCTTTACCTCATCGACATCGTCTGACGCTATCGCGAACATCAAGGTCGGCTTCGGAGTAGGTACAGGAGAGTGGAGATAGATCGAGGAGGCACGTCGGGAGCTGAAGGATACGGTGGGGAGGGCGGAGGCAGGCGGAGAATGGAAAATAGACGAGACGGGTCTGGTTCGCGAGGGCGCTGCGCCGGGGAGCGGAGATGGGGTTTTGCGGACAGTCCTGTGGTCATAGCGGTCGTGGTCCTCATCGTCGGAAGCCTCGTCACCGTCCTGGTGCCACGACGGCTCCGACAGCCTGCTCAACGCCCGAGCAGGGGACTGATCATATAGAGACGCCCGGGAGCTCGGCCGGGTATGCGAAAATTTTAACCAAGAAATAGGGCGATTAATAGGTGCGGATAGAGGAGGCGCATTATACGGTTTACTAGAGTGAGAGTGAGTGGATGGTGATGGTGATGCGTGATTGTTCCGCGCGACCATGTCGCGTATGTCTTCGGGTATCAATGATGAACGTGCAGAGGAAAGCTGCAGGTACACATGTCAATCGCAGTCGCAGACTGAGCTGAAGAAGTGGCACCCACCAATTGCAAATCGGAAATAGACTGCTCTGATGATACACTTGGTGATTTAGGTGCGTGCATAGAATCTCCACAACGACCGATATCAGTACCACAACACCCACAACCGCAAGAAACAGCATCAGCAACTCACCCTTATAACTCTGCACAGATAACGGTCTACTAGACGGACCAGGCTCTGAAAACTCAAACGACGAAGGACTAAGAATACGTGACTGCTCCGCCCGTCAGCTCCTCGTCAATGTCACAAAGCAAGCAGCAAGTAAAAGACTCACAAGACGCAGGGGCCTCAATTTCGATGACCCCTCCACAGAAAACGCAGGCGACGTCGATCGCGAGTGCTCCAAACTTCGCGAGGTTGCTATGGCGGGGGAACTCGGACTTCCTGTCGCCTCGTAGTTACCAGCCGGACCGAACGAAGCAGCGCGAATTTGCATCTACAAAAAGATCGCCGTCAACATCACATCGTAAGTACACACACTCTGAAATTTCGGCAAGCCTTGACTTACGGAAGCAGGTCTCCGCCGAAATGCTAACGGGACCTTCTTGCTCGGCAACGGAGAGACAGAAGCAACATTCTCATGATTCTGATTCTGACTGCCGTCGTTGGACTGGGCCAATACGAGTGAAGAGCGTGAACGAGCTGACGATGGGGAGGGAATGGGACTATTAGTGGTGGGTACAGCATGAACCTGAATAGCGGGTGAATGAGCGGTGGGAGGAGTGACAACTCGCACGGGTGAATGAGAAGTGGAGGGAGTGACAACCCTGGCTTGCGGACTGGACGCCAGGTCCGTCGGCTGAGATTCCTGTGATAGTGGTAGTGGCCGTGGCGGCGATGAGGATGATGGTTCTCGTGACGATGACGGTGCTTGCAGAGGAAGAGGAAACGACAAAAGGGAAACAGAGCCAATGCGAGATGATGCCAACTCATCCTCGGAGGTGAGCGGGCTTGCTGCTGGCGTCGAAAGCTCATCCACACAGCTCGGCGCAGTCGCACTTTGGGCTGCGGGTGTGGAAAGATCGTTGGCGTAGCCCAGAGCACTTGCACTTTCGGCTGCGGGGCTGGAAAGCTCGTCCGCGTAGCTCAGCAGACTTCCATCTGCAGCTGGCGTAGACAGACTCGCAGGCCGAGACTGGACAGTGCGAGGACTCTCCCGGGACTCGACAGCATAGTCTGGCAGGGGTTCAGAAAGTAGTGGGGACGCAGCATCCACATCCCTCGCAAGGAGCTGCACAGATCCCGGCTTGACCGTACGTGACTCGCTAGCCTCTTGCGGGTCTTCATTGTACCCATAGTACGCATCCATGATACCAGACGACAGACTAGAATGCGCTGACGGGTGAAACGACCCCTCGGCAGGCGAATCAAGGCTGTACTGCCGCTGCGGAGACGGGAACGACGAGCTCTTGTCGTTCATATCCAAGGCGGGACCCTCATCCAGCTCGAACGAGTCCAAGGAGTCGAGATCATCCGCGTCACCATCCACGTGCGCAGAGGGCGTGGGCTCCCCGTCCCCCTCTTCATCCTCCTCCTTCCCATTCGAAAAAGTGGGCTTCCCAGGACTCAACAAAATCCCTTGTACACTCACCCTCCTCAATATCCTCGCGGGCGTCCCAAATGGGCTGCTCAACAGACTCAGCGTAGATGCTCTGGGGCCGGGGGAGCGGGGTGGGGATAGGACGAGAGGTGTGGGACCCGTCCAAGAGTCGGCGTAGCCCGAGTCGACCGAGTCTGCGCGCTCAAGGGAGCAGAAGTCGAGGGGGAAGGGTGTAGGGGGCGCGCCGCCAGCGAGGGACACTGGGGAGAGCATGTCGAAGGGGTGGTCGGCGTGAGGGGGGGACGATGACGAGGGAGAAGGATCATGAGGGGGTAGGGAGGGAGTGTGGTCTGCGCTTTGCGAGGCTAGGGAGGGAGAGGAGGTGGAATCTGAGGTGTATGCTAAGAGGGACTCTTGGACGGGACTGGGATGAGAGAGAGAGTGGACAAGTGGGGCGATGGTATCTTGAGCAGAATCCCGCTCGACGTCCGCCTGATCTCCTTCATCTTCTTCAGATGCGGAAAACAGGACACTCTCAACCCCTGACTCTTGGATGGGTGAAGGATGCAAGGGTTCTTGACCAGAATAAGCGATATCTTCCGCAGAAGGATCACCATCCTCCCTAACTTCCGGAACGGGTAGTTGGACATTCTCCTCGTGCGAGCCCGGGATGGCAATTGGATGTGACAGTCCGAGGCCATGCGACGAGGTATTGCCATCGACGGGAGCGATGCCCTCCTTCTCCAGCGCTTCTTTGGCGATAGGTACTTGGAGGACGACATTCTCCGCATCCCCCTTCCGCATAGGGTGTACAGTAGTTCCAGCAGATACCACACTGTCTTGAGCATCCTCCTCAGCTTCTGGAAGTTCCAGCGGATCCGGCTCTTCCGGAGTTATAGCATCTCCCAAGGCTGCCAATAGACTCTGCATACGCGGAGACCGTGGAGGCGACATGAGACGACCATTGTTCTCTTTCAGAATGTCTTGCTGTGGCCCCTCCCTCGCGGAGTCGCTGCTCGATCGGCCAGCCTCCTGCAGCTCCTTCGCAGTGATGACTGGGGTCGCCCTAATCTTGACCTCGTGCAGATAATTGCACGAGTCAGCAAACAAGCACCGGCCTTGGGAGTAAAATGGACATGGCCGCGCTGCAGCATGCTAGTCAGCAACAGGAGTACAGATAATGTGGTGGATTACTTACTCCGTACTTTCCAGGGAGGGTCGGGAACGGGCATGGGATGGCATTGAAGACGGGTGTTAGCAGAGGAAAGGCAAGCCTCTGGTTGTGTTGGTCGCGTCAGTTATGAGACTCGAGAACTCCGTCGACATGCACAACCACTTCGTCGCACCTCCTCACCCGATTTACATAAATTCGCCACGCGAGCAGGATCAAGCCAATCTCAGAAGCCAATCGCCATTTCTGACCTCGAACACAGCTACAAATCATGGGGACAAAAGACTGAAAGGCTTGTAGCTGTCGACAGTGGAGAGTCAGTAGACTAGTAGCAAAACTTATAACATATTTTATTCTGCACTTTGATTGATGAATCTCTGCAAACGACCTGATAAAGAGCAACCCTCAACCATAATGGGATATAGCTGTCCAGGGTCCTTCTTGCAATTTCATCTGAGATCCGTCCCTGAAAGCAAAAGCTTCCGAGGTAGCTCTGAAAGTTGAAGTCTCTCCAGCGCTGTTCATGGCCTCCAGCATAGGGCGCATTGCAAGGCTAACTCTCTTCTCCGGTCCAAACTGCTCCCTCTGCGACGTAAAAAGTCTTCTATTCATCTCATCGTCGTCGCTGACAAGACCACGCAGATTGCGAAGGCGGAGCTGTCCAAGGTCAGAGCGACAGTAAGCCCGTACCAGTCGCCTCGGTGAATAGCTTACTCTTGTCTTTTGCTCAGCGGCCCTTCCAACTGGATATTATCAACATCCAAGATCCGGGCCAGGAAAAGTGGAAGAAGAAATATGTCTACTGGATCCCAGCTCTGCATCTCGAGGGCAAGGAGATCGCCAAGGGTCGCTGGGACGCGCAGACGGTGACGCAGGCCCTCGACAAATGGGAGCAGGAGACGAAATTGCCCCTGCAGCCGAAGAGGGAGGGGGAGTGAATCTGGACCAGCTCTGCTTCGCCGACCCTAACCCGCAGTGGTCGTCTGGACTAGGACGAGAGTCATGGCGCGTGTGGACGGACAGCGGCTGTTACTATGAACGCTACACGGATGATATCCTCGGAGCTGCCGATGAAGTATCCCCAGACGATGGTCGAAGTCGCTGCTTCAACTGCGGCTCCCCCGAGCACATCATCTCCGCCTGTCCCCTCCCGCACGATCGGCAGCTCATCTCCCTCTCTCGCCAACTGTACAATTTCTACCACTCCTCCTCTTTGGACACCTCCCGACGGTTTCATGAGGTTGAGGCCTGGAAGAGCCAGTGCCTACGGTGGTTGGACGAGTTCGAGCCGGGGCAGGTGACAGGTGCTATGCTACGGGAAGCTCTAGGGCTGGAAGAGGGAGATAAAGGGGATCGGGTGGAGTGGCTGCGGAATATGGCTGAGTGGGGTTACCCGCCGGGGTGGGTGGGGACGAAGGATCCGAGGGAGAGCGTTGCGATGCGAATTCTTGGAGAGCGTCAAGGGGAGGAGGACGAAGGGGAGGAGGAGACATTCTTCATTTATGGAGACGGTGGGAAGGAGGAGGTGGATATCAAGCACCACCTGGGCGCTAGGAAGTCATCAACGGCGGAAGCTCATGCCTCGGAGGGAGAGGACGACGAGACCTCTGAAGTCTCTTCAGAGTCAGCGGCAGAGGACGACCGAGAGGCATCCGGCAGAAGCCCTAGCCTCGATGCGCTTACCATAAGTGGACCCAGCCGCTGGGCAACCTACCCACCGACCTACTTCTCCTCCGACCTCCTACCCGTGTACAAGGGCGCAGCCTTACCACCTCTGTTCCCTCCGGATGATGCCTCTGAGTCCAACCAAGGGACCTTCAGTATCAGTCGGGAGTCAAATGAAAGCACCTTCAGCGTGGATCGGGATGCCCTTTGGCGTCGGATACTTGCGCAGCAGGCTGCTCCACCACCACCACCACCTCCAGGCTTGTCCCCTCCACCTCCACCTCCAGGCTTGCCCCCTCCGCTGCCGCCACCTGAGATGCAAGCACCTCCTCCGCCGCACTTACCACCACCAGCCCCTCCCTTGGATCCTCCGCCACCGCCACGTCTTCCAGCTTCGGACGGACAAACTGTGCATAGCCAGTCGAATGTTGACGCCGACGAGGATATGGACTTATCAGACTGAGCCAGCTCCTGAGGCCTGAACCTCAATTGATACTCTCGGACGGGCTCATATATCACTGTCCATTAATCCTTATAATATACAGCGATTACCGCAACCGGGCGGCTCTGGAATATCGTACAGAGCTATGGCTACAAGAGGCGCATATATTACGCACGGTACTACTGTACATTATCCATCAAGGAAGGTCAATCAATGTCTGAGACTCGCTGAGGCTCGCGGCAGGTTCGTGTCGATAATTTGTGCATTATGGTTTCGTCGCTTTGCCCAGCAGAAGCGGTCAAATTCAATAGAGGTTTGCATGTGAATGGTCGTCGAATGAGGTTGATTGAAGGTTTAGAATGCCGTGGCGCTGGACCGAATGAAGGGGTTGGTGCGCGGGGCGGACTCCCGCTTGGGTTTGGTTGCGGGTGAGTATCGCGGGAGCGATTCGATAGGCTTGGAGATGAGGAAACCTAAGTAGCCAAATATCGTCAGAAATAGTATAAGAAATGAGAAAACTAGGGCTACCTTTCAACCCAGCAGCCTTCTCCCCTTGCCTGCCAAACCCATACCCCTTGTGGCTCTTCATGCTGCCGTACTCCGACTCCAACGCATGTGCCTTCTCGTTATCGCTGTAGTACGTCCGCGCGGTCGAGCCCGTGGCCTGCGGGCGGATGTCCTTGATGGTGGGCAGCACGCCTTTGCGCTCGGCGCGCCAGGAGGTGATTGACCGGCGGGCCTTGGCGGATTCGCGGAAGATGAGGCCGAGGATGAGGTTAAGCAGCCCGATGGCGAAGAGGAAGAAGGCGGCGACTTGCGTGAACTTGTCGACGTGGTGCGAGAGGATTGCGGCGCCGATCCTGTGGATGTCTCGTTCAGCTCCGGGTCGGGATACAAGGTGAATGGAATGAAACGAACAAAATTTGGAAGACGCCGAGCGCGCCCAAGCCGAACTCTTTCCCGAGGACGGGGAAGTACTTCTCGAAGAACGGAGCGGGCCATCCAATCTCGGCCATCATGAGGATGATCACTTGGAATATGATCAGCAGGCGGTTGAGCACGGCCCAGAAGGCGCCTGCGGGCTGGTTGGGGACGGTGCTGTCGCCGATGTAGTCGCAGTCCTCCATGGCCTCGGCGGTGGCATCGTCAGCTGACGTCGCGGAGAGGAAGTCGTTCACGGCTCCAACATCGTGCACCATGACTATGATGCTGCTGATGAAGACAAGCAAGAGGGCGATCAGGCTCAGGATACGGATGACGTTGAGGCCGATGAAGACATCTATTTCCATCTATGAGATCCGCGCTCAGAGAATGTGGGAGATGGAACTAACAACCGCGAGCGTTGGGCAGTATCATGATGAATAATAGATGATCAAGTCGTTAATTCAGAGACGCAGAACCTCTAAATCGTATCAAGAACAGGAGTGTCCAGCACTTTCAGAGGAGTTGGAGGACGAGAAAGCTTGCAGGGGCGTGAGTGACCAAAAGGTGGCGACCCCAAGCCCGTGCTCAGCATTTTATACCTATCGATACGGTTCAACGATCATTCTGTCGGCTATTGTGCTCCTCGAGGCAAGGAACAAAGAGTCGGGTAGTATGCCACAGCCTTCCTACAATGGAAGGGGCACTTACTAAATTGGGCGGCCATGTGTAAGGGGCTTCGGCCAGTATCCCGCGGTTGCGACGACCTTGTCCGCGCAAAAGCAGTCGTTCTCATCGATAAGGCACGTTATTGTGCTTGCAGGCCGCTTGTTGCCCAAATTGAGCTCCATAATATGCGGATGTACGCGGCTGTGTCCATATAGATGCAGATTTTAGAGTCAAACCCTTAATCCATCGATAAATGCGGGGTACCTTTATCCATCAACATGCGTCTGCAGTCTAAGACACGAGTTTGATGAAGTTACTTGACTCGTAGCTGCCCGAGCAAGAAGATTTACAGCTGCGCCAGGGGGCGTCGGGATCGGTGCAAAACGGGTCGCGGACTCGCCGAAGATGTTGCGCTTGATTTCCGACCATACACAACCCAAAAGCTACTCAGCGAGCATCCCAGGAATCAAGCCATGAGCGTGCTGCGACCATTTAGAGCTACGGACATCTTCAAGTTCAACAACATGTGAGTTTACCATCAGTCCCAGATCCTTCACCTCTTTTGAGACAACGGATGTCGCCGGCGGCAGTAACTTGGATGTTTGGACTGAGACGGTATGTGCGCTCTGCATAGCAATTGAACGATGCTCATAAGCAGTTCTATCAGTATGGCATCTCATTCTACCTGCAATACCTGACGAGGTGGCCCGACCTCTGTTGCGTGCAAGAAGCACCCAGCGGCCGGCTAATGGGCTATGGTGCGTCCCTTCATTACTTTCCCGGGAGTCCGCATTGTATCTTACCCCCTCACAGTCCTTGGAAAGGCCGAAGGCACCGGTACGGAGTGGCACGGACACGTCACAGCGCTGTCCGTCGCTCCGGAGTACCGCCGTCTTTCCTTGGGGCGCAAGATGATGGCCCTCCTGGAGTTTGTCTCAGACGAGACATACAAGGGCTTCTTCGTGGACCTATACGTCCGCTGTATGAACAAGGTTGCGATAGGGATGTATGAAGGCCTTGGGTATAGCGTCTACCGAAGGGTACGGGAGTATTATGGGAATTTGGGACTGGGGCCTGGAGGGAGAGATGAAGAGGACGCCTTCGGTACGTGCACCAGCTCTTCTCTCGGTCTGCACTTTCAGCTCAATGGGTTTCATGTACAGACATGCGTAAACCTCTATCCCGAGATCCTCAACGACGGTCCGTACGCGCCAATGGCAGAGATGTAGTCGTGAGCGCGCACGACGGCAGTGTATTGTAACGAGAAGGGCCAACTACGCTATATACTGATCGGATCCGGTTCCTCCTGCGCATCATGCAAATGTGCCTGCTCTTCATCATAAAATTGCATTAACTGCTTAGCGTCTTCACAGAACGCGTGGAGCCTGACTCTGAGCTCTTCCGCCGCAATCGCCGGCCGCTGCTCTTTGCTCTTCAGCGTCCCCATTCTCCCAGGAGCTAAGAGGCGATTGGTCAGAAACAGGAAGCCGCGCCCGTTCGGCAGGACCTGGACGAAAGCTACCCCTGAACGATGGATGAACTGAGAGTAGCTGAAGGACGATCGGCGATACGAATAGTTCACATCCACCTGGTCTGGATATAGATGGGCTGCCTCGATGTCCAAAACGAATCCGAATCGCCTGAGGAGCGCATATTCGAAGTAATACGCCGCTTGTGCGCCTTCCGGCACGCGACTCTCCATGCCAGGGACGAAAGGTGGAGGGATAACGAGGCGGATGGGGAAGCAGGACTGGAAAGCATTGCGGTCTCTGATGTCCGCAATTTGGCCGACGTAAGCTTCGACTAGCTTCAAGCCGTATCTCTCGATTGTACGGCTCCATTGACGCAGAATGTCCTCGATGCACCGCGCCGTGGTTCCTATCCAGTGCAATTCAAAGTGAAAGCACGTTGCTGGGTTGTGGATAATATCGTGATGCAGGACCACACATTCGGCCTGGTCGCTTCTCTGAAAGCAGAAAAACGCACATCTCGTCAGCTCATCCTAGTTTGAACGTACTTTGGACGCACCTTTGCTGGGTCTATGTCGATAATCATGCTCTGACTCAAAATGAGCTGTCTTTTCGCCTTCCTGGGACTGTTCACCTTTGCTGAACTCGAGGGATAGTACCCTGAGCGTGGGATAGTGTCTTCAGCGTTAGATACGTGGCGAGACGATCTGCCAAACCATCCGCCGGTTTTTGGTGTCATGGGAACAGCGAATTCGCCTTTGAGCTGGTAGAAATAATGACTAGAGTGATAAAAGTAAGCTGTAGGCCTGTCTTGGATATTGTATGGAACCTACCCGTCCAGAAAGCCGTGTGTTCCTCTCGCATGTTCGAACAGTCCCTGATCTAATAACTTCTGCCCGACTTCCACGCCTTGCTCCCGAGTGGAAACGTCTCTGAACTCCCGCACCAGCCAAGAAACGAAATCTGTACCAGTGAAAACGCTTGTGTATCTCCTGCTGTGCCACCGACGGTCTTTGATTGGCACGCCATCGTCTTCCCGCATAGCTTTGGCGATGTTGGCAACAGACATATTCGCTATATCCTTATCGCTCTTGGCTTTCTTCTTCAGAGGTCCTTTGGCGTGGATCTCGTCCAGCTGCGCGACGAGGTGTTCGTCAAAGAGACATGTCGTAGGTCCGAGGTCTGTGGGCAGGAATCGTACGGGAGTGACAGGACTGTTCTTCTCTTCTGGTGGTCGCCAACGAAGACGGGTGAAAAGCTCAGCGAGCTTGTCCATGCCGAATAGTCGTATCTCCTCTTCATTAAGCTTTTCACCAGCAGGGCCGATAGTTGCAGAGGGTGACTCCGCTGTTGGTATGACCACGAAACGGGTTCTCCAATATCTTAAGGACTCGTTGAATTGCGGCTCCACGCCCGCAACAACCATGTCTAGTCTGAGAACCATTAGTGAGGCGATAACCCGAGACAGGGCGTCACCCACCTATTCCAGAGATAGTTCTCCAGGCCATGAGACACGAAGGACGTCTTCAACTCGGTATAGCCCACGCCGAGTTTCGGCCATATTAGACACTGATACTGGAAGGGACGAAGTGGAGGCATCCGTCTGACATATCGTCGGATCTGCACCGTTTCGCCTTCACGGTTATATGAGATACGGTGGATCTCGTTGCTCATGCTGAGGTACACGGGTTCATCAGGAGAAACCAGAACTTGCGAAGCACCCCCAAATTTAGGAATCAGCTCTTCATCCGTCATGAAGGACTGCGTCCGTCGTAGAGGATTCCGCTCATCTTCCCCATGCACCCGCTTCGGTTGCAGAATGAATTGAAAGCCCTGCGCCAACCTCACAGCCGCCATGACTCTCATGATCATCAAGGCCCATGCCCGCCGTTCTTGATCTGGAGAACCACTGACGTTGGGAGGCTTTACCAGGAAGGATCTGATTTCCGTAGGGTCGATGTATATCCCGTACTCATGTACGTCGTATGAATTCTCAAGATCGGAGGTAGAAGGGAAGTACTCCGTCGTGAGTGGAAGGCATCCAGGTGTGGTCATAGACTTCCACTTGATGTCATGCTTGTACAACGGTTGAGCAAACATATGTTCCCAGCGGCGAGCCAACGTGGATTGGCTTGGCGCAACAGAAGCCCTCGGCCTGGATGGATTCGTCCTGAAGCTGGGAGACGAAGAAATCGGAGGAATCGATAGACTCAAAGCGGTGTTCCTCCTGGTGCCGAAACTCGTGTCATCTCGTGTAGGAGGAGTATTCATCGGGGAGGAAAGCCTTCGCTGGGGACCAAAAGTGTCCTCCTCAAGGGTCCTATTTGCCGCCAATCGTCTTGGCGCAGCATTCCTAATGGTCACCGGCAGCGGGCCTCGCGATATAGGTGTAGCGGCGGTCGGAGTAGTGGAAGTGGCATCTAACACAGTAGAAATCGGCGTTTCACTGTTGGTTGCAGGGGCGCCGGCCGCAGTGATAGGAGATGTTTCCGGATGACTAGGTCCGCTCCGAAAGGGGTTGAACAACCAATTGGGGGCAGAGAACCTAGTACTCAAGACGCTACGGACCGACCCTGGTCTTCGAGGTCGCCCATCCGGGTTCACAGACGACACTGTGCGCGCCGATACAGTTGACCGACTCGACATTATCGATGATTGAGAAGGTGAGGAGCTTAACCCATGAAAGGAGGCCGTGGATAACGGACGCTCCGAATCAGAAGGGTGTTCCTCTGGCAAGTCACGATGGGATCTCAGAGGGCTCTCTTCAATCGGATGAATCTTGTTAGAACTCGATATAGTGCCCTGCGAGATCATGGAGGACCGGTGGGACATGATGGAAGACCGGAGCGACGAAGGTGCAACTATGGTACCGCTGACGGAGGAGGCCAGGGAATTTCGTCCTGTTGTACTTGTACTGGGCTTTCGCTCTCGGTGAAATGAGAACACGTTCTGGTCGAACAAATCGGCCTCTAGTTTGGACAGCTTGTTGTCTGGCTCAGTTTCGGAAGATGGAGTCCCGACTTCAGTCCGTTGCTCTGGTATGAAGGGTACCTCGATGCTGGAGAGGACATCATGGTCCAGAAGACCCAGCATCTCAACTTCGTACATCTTGGCACGAGCTATAAACCTAACCCAGGGATTAATATTGTCATGACTTACGGGGCAAGTGGTTCGCCTACCTATCTTCTCTGAACGGCAAGTCCATTTGTTTGTCCCAGAAGGACACCGTCATCCAGAACGGGTCCCACCAGAACGTGGTCCTCTCCCGCCCGGGAGATTCCTCAAGGTCATCGTCACCGCCCCAAAGCGGATCAACTATCCGCGGTCCTAGTCTTCCATCTCTTTCAGCACGAAGCTCAGGCTCGATACCCTTAAATGAGAATATAGGGCTCTGGTGCAAGGGTGGCTTCGCCAAAGAGACCAGATCCAGGCCAAAACCTTGGTCCAACATACGGACCGTAGTCAATCTAAGCAGCTGTTTCGACACCTTGTAGTAGCCTGTTCCGGGAGTGATGAGAATCGTCGGTGCTCCGGTCTGAGATAGCGAGCGGTCGATGTAATGGGTTTCTGTCGGGTTCAGACCCAAATTGATGGCCTCAAGGATGGGGCCTTCATGAGCGCATGAGAGACGGCCGACTAGTCGCACCTGATCCAGAGGATCCTCAGAGGCTTGGGAAGGAAAGCCAACTAGAGCTCGGTGGTAGTGGTGGGTGAGCAGGATATCACGCTGGAACGCCACGAAGGAGTCCTTCAATATGAGCAAAGTAGGCTTCCAATCATATATAACCTCCAGATCCGTGATAACCTTGTAGAAGTCCTTGTACCAGTTGCCGTCATCGTCTCGGCGGAGTGGACCAGCAGCATACTCGGTTTCGGAGGCATCATAGTACACTCTCGATATTAGAACTATGGTCACGATGTGGTTTGTACCGGCTTCGCGCCATTTGTTGAACAGCGCTGGGAGGAAGGAGTGTATGATTTTTTCGGTGTACCGTTCGCCGTCGCCAGCGAACTCCCAGAGCTCTCGGCAGACTTGGATGAATATGGTCGTCCGGGCTGTGAGAGAGCGATATATAGCTCTGGTGGCGGATGTGACATACGCCGCCGATACCTAGAATCATTGATATAAATATGGCTCACGATTGTTGTGCGCAGATGATCCCGTACCCGCTTGCCATCAATGAATATAGCCTGTATCTTCGCAGCAAAGGCACCAATAAAGGATACATCTTGTTCGACGTAGACACATTGGCCCACAAGCTGCTTTCCGAGCCTCCACATATCATTTCTGCCAAGATACTGGTCTTGGAATATGAACTCGATATGATCAGCGGAGAATTTGTCTTTCTCGACCTATAAGAACGATGTAAGTTCCGTCTGGAAGTTTATAACTCCAGCAGATGTACCTTGGTTAACAAGACCTCGCCATTATTTCTCATCCCGAAGGTATCGGCCATATGTCGGGGTACGGATCTAAAGCGAATCCATGGTCAAACCATTGACCGCCCAGTAGCTCAACAGTCGAGGGTGAGATGTGACCTGCACCTGGGGTGGTTTCACATTACCCTCGTCCTTGGACACGACAAAGAAGAACCCGGCCGACTCGTCTGCCCCGGGCGAGCGAACTGAGAGCATGTCTCCTTCCGCGATCCCCGGCCATAGTGTCTGGTTGAATAGCACATTCGGCGAGTCTTTGGGATCGTGGACCCATATTGTGAACGTCTTTTTGTCTCCTACTTTGAGAGGCGCTACTGGGCCTTTGAAGAGCGAAGTCGCAGTGTTGGACCGACGGCGGGTGAACTGCGGGTGCTGCGATTCTTGGCGGGACGTCGACATACTGCTGCTATGTAGTGATACTGGCTTAGATCACATTCATTGGACTGTAGACGCTGTAGACGCAGATTCCTCAACCAAGCCAAGTTTTGTACGTTTCAGTAGACGAGCCCAGACGCGCCCCGCGATAGGCGGCTCCGACGCAGTTGCAATGCCGCATGATGGAATTGATGGCTCGCTTAGAGGCACCATCAGTTCGCCCGAAAACCCAAAAGTGTCGGCAGGGCTCGTTAACCGGTTACCTTCCGTTTTGTCGCTGTCGTCGTCTGCATCTCGTCTAGGGTTCCTTCGTTTTCTTGCCTGGGGCTGCCGACTGGCACTAATTTATAGAGGACCTCAGCCTCGCTCTGTCTACCTGCTAACGCTTGCTACGCGTATACCCTTCTTTCTTGAAATCATGTCTGCCGACGAATCCAACCCCAGTCACTCGTTACTGTGCATAGAAGAGAAATTCCATTCCTTCCCCGCCTCTCCGTCATCCAGTCCGGAGTCTTCGCGCGACCCCTCCCTCAGTATACCCTCCACCGAGCTGCACACAGCACGATCACTTCCGTCCCTCCCGACGCACAGTAACGGATCTACTGTCAAGTTCGCCCCCCTGCCTGTTGCGGAGAAACCTCGATCCCGTCACCCATCGTTCCAGTATGGTGTCGGATCGCGCTCGCAGATCTTGCGGAATAGGCGATTGATGCAGGAGATGCAGGCCGCAGCAGAACGAGGGGAGACTATTTATGTCACGGATGGAGGGGAGACAGTGACGGTATCGACAATATCAAGTCCCACGAAAGAGGAAGACCCTGTTATAGTGCTCGGGAGGAGGATGGCGGACGTGAGCCGAAGTTTGTGGAGGAAGGTCGCACGGAAACACGAGGTGGTTTCTCCTGTGGATAGCGAGCAGAACGTCGACAATGAAGCCGCTGTCGAGGTCAAACAGGTTCACCTTATACATCAGAGTCCCAGGGAGCGTCATCCGGATACCCAGGAGAAGGTGGAAGAAGGCAGGGCATGGGAAGAAGAGATAGACCTGGAGTTGTACAGGCGGCTGTCGATCATCAGGTCTGAGGAGTCCGAAGGAGGCGTGAATTCGGATTCTGAGATACCCGACGAGAAGAGCCAAGTGCAGGCGCTTGGAAAGAAGGATATCCCTCAGCGGAAAGAAATGAGACGGACGGCAACGAGGTAAGTGGACATTCAAGTCTATATGATGTCCCTGACATGTCCGATCCATAGCTGATAAAGAATAATATTCGGAGTCTTGACTGCTCGAATTTGTTTTTCTAGTGCATATCTTGGTGTAATCGGTGATATAGCGTATTGGTGTCTTGAGACTCGAAGTAATCTGTTTAATAACGCTGTCCCTACAGTATTGCTCGCCGCATCGGACAGCTCTGTCAAACAAACACGCGTATACTTGTAAACCCTGCGTATACTTGTAAACCCTGTGGCTATCCACCAGCGTCCCTGAAATGTCTAACAGTGAACGGACCGAAGCAAAAGTGTGGCTGTGGCAGCGGGACCAAAGTGGTCCCGGCATTTCCCGGAAACACGAGGTTTGCACGTGTCTTTGTCTGGAAGAGTCGCTCGGCTGAGGTAGGGACCCGACTGCTGTGCAGAGTCTGCGTCTAGTCTTTTCTCTCTTTCTTGGTTCGCCTTGTGACCCCTCTTTCCTTGCGCTATCATTCCTTAGGTGCAACAAGGGCCAAGGCGCTCGTTCTTTCACGTCCACCACAGCCTCCTGTTTTCGCTGTTGCACGAACTCCCCGACGCCGACCACCAGCTCGACAATAGCGTGGCCCGCAGGATAATTAC
The DNA here is from genome assembly GCA_004369045.1 of Heliocybe sulcata. Classification (NCBI taxonomy): domain Eukaryota; kingdom Fungi; phylum Basidiomycota; class Agaricomycetes; order Gloeophyllales; family Gloeophyllaceae; genus Heliocybe; species Heliocybe sulcata. The sequence continues at coordinate 258,151 of ML213505.1, read as the reverse complement.
TCAAGTCAAAGACGAATGTCGTGTAACACCGTTCCTACTGCGACACAGTATACGACTGTCGTTTCTGAGTCGCTCTCGACATCGTTTTCAAATGAGGTTACCACCTTGCCGGCTTCGGTGACGACCATCGTATCCGATTCATGTTTGGCTACAGGTACGGTCGGTAATTCGACCGGGTGCATCTCGTCGACGGAGGTGACAGCAGTCAGCACTATTGCTGGTGAGTGCGACCACATGCGAGCTGTGTCTCAGTCTCTTGACAGACTGGACGTATAGCTGGAAGCGAAAGTACTGTGCAGGTCCCGGCCGTCCTTACCATAACGGTTACGCAGACCCAGGCGACTGCTACGCTCTATTCTACCTCATGTTCGAACGGAGATACCACTCAACCGCCCACCTCACCGCCGACACCGCCTCCAACGTCTCCGACGCCGCCACCATCAGACACCTCCCATAGCTCCTCGTCAAGCACCTCATTTACGACCTCCTCCGTTCTGACTACGTCCACGCCGATGTCCACCTATACCACTAGTGCAGCTACAACTCTTGCAGATGGGGCGGTGGTTACTACTGTCCTGACACTCACTTCGACTGGGACGCCGACCGCCGTATATGTTCCGACTTCAGTGCCCGCAACGCCTCAGTCAAATCAAGGTGGTAGCGGTGGCAGCCACAGCAATGTCGCGCTGGCTCCCATCATTGGCGGTACGATCGGTGGTGTCGTCGGGCTTTTGGCATTGGTTGGAATCATTTGGCTCATGTGGTACGTGGCAATTGGTTCCGTCTCGGTGAACGTATCTGATTAACGTGACTGTGTTCTCGCAGGCGGAGACGGCGGTACAACTTTGACGATATATTTAACGACGGCCCCGACGACACTCCCGCACATCCGGTAGAGCGGGCGAAGTCGCGGACTCTGGATTTGGGTAGCGAGCCTAAGCCATACCAGTATGGCCTTGTAGGAGCTTCCACACCCCCATTGTCCGCTGACCACCATTCGCAAACCACGGCGGACACTTTGGCCGTATCTCCGACTATGGGTGCCGGCACAAATCCTGCTTCGCCCAACGCTCATGGACGTAATAATTCTCTTACGCCGCTCATGGTAACCGGAGCGATGCTCTCTCCAAGTCACAGCCAACCGCACACAGCCTCATCAAGACCATCGACTTCGGGATCCATGCAGCCGTTAATCCAGCAACAGCAAGTGTATCACCCTGGTCCCACGGCTCAACCTGCGTTGGCGGAGTGGAATCCCAACACCGACGGCCTGGGTCTGGGCTCTGATATAGGCTACGAGTTCGGCAGTGCGCAGAGTGTGGGGAGCGGGACTGCGCAGGAGGAGCACAGGCGGAGGATGCTGCTGGTAGCTAATCCGGAGACCCGGCCGATGTCGCCTGCGTCTGTTGCCGCGGGCTCGGAGTCGGCTTCGACGCGTGGGGAGAAGGCGTCGTATAGGCCGAGGAGGGAGTCGGCGAGTGTGGTTGTGCATCGGGATGGGGGGAGGGCGCCGCAGTCTCCCCCCGGGCCTTCTGCCTCCGGGTCCGGGGCGAATCGGGGTTCTGGGGAGGCACCGCCGCCAGCGTACTCTGACTAGGCTGGTGGTGCATTCTGAGGACGCCTCGCTGACACTTGCCTCTCTCGAAATGTTGACCCTTTCCATGTTCGTCATTACGGGCTTGGGCTTACGGACCCTCTGAGTCTCTATCTGCCTCTTGTTGCTATTTCGCTAGTATTGCTCTATTTGATCTGCTTTCAATGTCAGTTCTTTCTATCGCCATTCATGTGGATATGTCTTTATGGTTCTCTTCCTTTAGCACAATGGACTTCCCAAGACAAGTATGCGTAGCATTGCATCTCAAACCTCCCTCAAAGGATAGACTTTGTAGTCGTAGTCCTCATCGCCTATCATTAGATTAACGCCCATCCAATGGAATGGAATGTTATTCCCGAACAAATGCCCAATAACCTCGTTCTTGGCCGTGCCTCGTGTGCCGCGGTATGTAAGTTGTTCGGGAGCGAGTCTCGCAATTAGACCTGAAGATGTACTGGTATACAAGAAGGTGCAATTTAGATTGAATATAGATGAATCAGAAAGCCCGGGTTCTTGTCGAGCGACGAGCAACGCGGGATGCGTGAGGATGGTCATATGGCTTCGACCTCAAGCGGTGGCGAGGTGCGTCCACTGGGGTATGTCTATCCTGACCGGGAAGAGAGTCGGATACTTTCTGGCTCCTCTCCCAAACAGCCAGGACATTGGGTATCGGATGCCCGTGGCTGCGAAGAACCCGTAGGACACGGTGAAGAATTGCTGGGTCCTCCGGCGACCCAGGACACTGGGCGCTTCCGGAGCAATGTCGCTGGATGTGTTGGGCACGTTCTCGTGATGTTGGAGCGGTTGACAGATCTTCTTGCCGCGAACGTGAGCGCTCGGATACACCATGATCATATGAAGGGACGGGAGACGGCCGTCTCCTTCTGCGTGCAGGCCTTGGTAATGGTGACACCAGCGTGGATTCTGGTGTCGAGCCATCCAGCGACTGGTTGAATGGCGAAGAGGAGGATCGCGAGGGGGATCTGGATCCGGATGCAGACGGGGAGGCAGGGGACGGTTCGGAGTCGAAGTCCGGAGGAGAGCTAGATACGAGGGCACGTTGTGGCCTTTCGTAATGGATCGGAGTAACTGCGGGCTGGGCCATTACAGCGCGAATCTCATGAGAACCGGCGGGAGGAGGGAAGCAGGCTTGTTTCAGCGGTTCATAATGTTGGAGAATGTCATCATCTGACAACTCGAATTCGAAGTCGAGAGAGAAATTCCAGTCGAGCTCTATCTGTAGAATCTGCTGGGGAGAGAAATGTTGGGAGAAGCGCGACCAGGATGATCCTTTGTGGGTCGCGTCGTTGGCGCACTAGGGTGAAATATCGGTGAGCCTTGAGCGACCGGAATACTATTCGCAACGTGCCACATACCTTGTACGCACTCATCATTGCTCCTAGAAATATTTTTCGGTGCACCATCTCGACGCAGCCGGCGCGATAATGTGTGGCACGGCTCAGGTACACGATTGTGCGGAGAATAACCGCCGTTGGTATCGAGGCCTGAACGATGACGGAGTAGGCGTAGAGATTCAGAGCCGGGAATGTCCTCGACGGGTGGTCTCCGGTGTAAACGTTGGCTAGGCGGCATACCCAGCGCGTCATATAATCTGCGTGGGCACGATATGTTAGCTCGACGCCACACGAACATTGTAGAGCAGAATGCGTACCGATGAGCCACCAGTGGCAGTTCGGGATGCGTAGAAGTTCTTCGATGAGCAAGTTGTGCTCTGAGGAAGGGATAAGGCTGGAGGGATGCTTTGGATTTGGGCCTGACATTTCGTGTGGCGCTGCCTGAGTAGGCTCGAATGGAACGGAGCGGTCAGGGAAGAGGGAGTTTAAAAGCAAAGAGGTGGCAGTACTGAAGAATGCACTGCAATTATACCTGCCTTTATAGAGTGCGGCTCGTGGCTTTATGTGGCAAACGAAAAATAGGATGTGACGATGAAGGCTGTAGCGAGGCGTGGCTAAAGCTTCCTTAGCCGCTGGAGAAGCCCAACTCAGCGCTTTTGCAGTGTTAATTATGATGCTCGTAGTTAAGGTGCAGATGGACCCTTCTGGGTCCCATGTGCCGCCAACATTAATAATACAAGCCATACTCCCTGGCCGTGGTAGAAGAACGAGAGATAATACGGATCCAAACTCAGCAGATCCAGATCTTAGATCTCGATTCCTCCACAATATTGGGTATCACGTGCAGAGCGCGCCTGAATTTCAGAGTCCGACTGAGCGCGCTTCTGGTCCTCGTCCTCCCCTCTTATCCTCTTTGCTCTCCCTCATCATCACAATGCAGGCACAAAGCACTAGGACATCTCAGACACAGGTTATACTTATTACACGCAGCCGCCGGCTCATTGAACTGACGTTGAGCGGTGTATAGTTGACTGCTGACCAGAGTCTGGCTTGTGTACAAACACTACTGAGAGCGGGACTGGGATGCATCACATATCTACGGTACGACGAGCTACCTTGTAACGGTTGAGTGCTACTTATTGCTTTGCCTTAGGAATTTGCTCCCAGCCGACAATTTCAGCGAAAGTGAGTTGAACTATATTATTGTACAGTCCCGAGTTCTCACGATATTTCAGGCTACTTAATGACCAGCAGCAATGAATCTACATCCCAATCTATTGATAGCCATGCCTCCTTTTCTTCCGATTGTAGCTCTAGACGCAACATCAGTGGATTCAAGATAATGACTGTGACCCGTGGATTTACGGAGGAGGCGGACAAGTTACTAGATTTCTTAGTAGGTCTCTCGTCGGTGTTGGCCGCTAATTATTTATTGCATATATGCGCTCAAGGAAAACGGCATCTTCGACGCACTCCAAAAGCAGTATCTGCGCAGCTTCATCTTCGCTGTGTACCTGGTCAGTCGTTACCTGTGCCTGCTGTATCATCCTTTTCTGACTGACTCCCAGGATCAACAAGATCCCAATAAGTAAGAGCATATATGCACGTTGTAATGCGTAATCTACTGAGCGTGTTACAGCATTGTTGAGGCATACACGTTCAACTTTAATGTATGCGCCTATCCATTGTTCTGGTCATAAAACTGATATCCGTCTGTAGTACTATAAGCCTCCTGGAAGCGATGCGGCCATTCCAATTATGTCCCTCGGTGATGATCTTATGAAGATGTCGCTGAATCAGTGTCATGGTGAGGATGCCGATCCAGTTGCAGAGGCCATCAAGCAGGGAAAGACGCCTACATTGGGGGAAGTGAAACGGAGTGTTAAGGTACCCTGTTAACTCAGCTTGTTGGCTTTCGTTCTCTTACTAATCTGCTGAAAGACATTAGTCAAGAACCTCATACAAGCTACGACACAGATGGATGCCTTACCAAGTAGGCTCATTGGCAGTCGATATATACATCATACTAACTCTCTTATAGGGCGCAGATATGCTACCTTCAAATTGTTCTATCATGATCACACTCCGGACGACTATGAACCACCTCATTTCCGCGCTGGTGACCTGGAGAAGGACAAGTGGTACTTTGCCACCCACGACAAACGCGAGATGCCCGAGAAGTGCAGCGTCGGTCGCCTCGAGACCGGTTGGCATGGGTAAGTGATGTATCCTCTTCGAAGTATGATATAAGCTTGCCTACCTAAGTACCGACTCAGCGTCGATGTCCGTATCGCGTCCGTCTCGGCATACTTGCCTTCAAGGGAAGACAACAGTGCCGCTTTTGCCGGGACTTGCGGGCCTTCAGCCAAAGGTGCCCCGAGTCTGACACCTGCTGAAGAGGCTGCAAGCAGAGCTCAAGAGAACGAGTTGCAAGTGAAGGATGCTGAGAAGCGATGCATCATCTGGGACGCTGAAGATGGTCTTACGGATATGGACGCTGAGGGAGATGACGACCCCGACTATCTTCCACCCGGCAAAGCAAACGCTGAAACTGTGGAACCGCTGGGCATCCGGAACGAGACGGGCGATATTATTCCCATAAACGTAGACGCCGCCGGTAAGGACGGTGGCGATGCGAAATTTGGGTCAGAACACAGAGACGAGATTCTCCGAGCGTGCGGGGTCAATCTTAACGAAGATGGTCCTGTCTTTGTTGGAGTATCTGAAAGTGTTCCTAGTCAAGTCAGAGAACTTGTGAGTCTCAGCCTCCTATACATAATTAAAATAACTGACGCCCGTCAAGAATCTACAACATGGCCTTGACGGTGCAGGGGACATACCCGAGACCCAGCCTCTGTCGTTCACTCAGCAGCCTTGCGAGGAGCAAAGGATGGACCTCGAAGAGACCTCGCCTGCCAGATCTCCCTCACTTCCGCCGTCTGACCTGACTGGAGATGAGAGTGATGATACTCTGATGCCTACGTCCGAAGGTCATGTGGATACGTTGATGCTGATGGATAATCTGGCCGCCGGTAAGAGTGCGGTGACGGAAGATTTGGGCGACTCTGAAATGTTGGGTTCGTCCCAAGCTGCTGTTTCGACGACGCGTTCCCTATTGATGCTTCGGATTCAGACTTAGAGACCCAAGCCATTCCTCAGTGTTCGTTCACCGAGGATCCTATAGAGTCTTTCGGGGGCAAAGCGCCTACTGCGTCTCCTGGACGTATGTCTCTGGACGAGAAAGTCGCGGACGAGGTCTTGGATAAAGGCTTGGACTGCGACTGCGGCGTACAAGTGAGAGTGTCAAGCACGATGCCCGAAACTTTGATCGTTACCCTTTATTATAGTTGGAGGAGGAAGATCAATGCTGGTGCAATTCTTGTGGTCGATGGTATCACGTTTGGTATGTTTCCACACCAACTACGCATGTCTAGTGTGTATCATCGAGCGGTGTTACAGGTGTATGGGGTATGGGATCCGGTTCACTGTTTGGATGGTGCGATCTGACTGCGTACAGATTTCACTCTGCTAAGGACAAACGACTCCCTGTCAAGTTCTCATGTTTTGACTGCCGTGTTAAGGCGGATCAGAACTGGGATCTGATCGTTGTTCATGACCTCTATCCCAGCATGATCGCCAAATTCAAGGATCTGGCTTTATTCAGGTGCGTACCAATACTTTACTGGCGCAGTAGAGCATATTCACATAGGATCACAGGAGAGCTGTCAAGCTGGCGGAGGAGCGTGATCCAGAATCACTATCTGAATTTTGCAAGATCATTGGTACGTTCTTTCCGAGCATTCATTGCGATACTCACTGTCCCTTGTGACAGGCTGTGAGGCGGCCGTCGCGGGTCAGCTATTCAAGAGACTGGAGGCTGAGGGTATTCTGAAAGTATCTTCCCCTCGCGGACACAGTACTGACTGTATTCAGGTTTCGTTGAAGAGGTTTCGGATGAGACGGATGAAATTGGCCTTCTCGATACTCGCGGCCGTGCGGCCAAGAGCAAAGCCAAAGGGAAGCAGGCGAAGCGCAAGAACTTGCAGAAGAAGTCGTATAGATTCGTTCGCTCCTCGAAACGAAGCGTCGCATATCATGACTATTTCAGTCCCGACCCTGATGTAGAGAAGCGAATTCTTGGACTGTCTGAATTGGTCAGTCACGTCCATGTCCACGCCTTGCTGTTAGGGTCTCTCACGTCTAGCACGACAGCGCCCCAAGCACAAGCTGCGTAAGCTGCGTAGTGGAAAGACGAATGGTGCACAGTACGGACTCCATATTCATGTTCATATGTCTCTGTCACTTCACCGTGTTTGCACATGTTTGCAGGTTATCCGAACAGTCTATATCGAACAACATATTGCCTCCTCCAGGTGCTTATGCTGGGTCGCAGACGCAGGCAGAAACACAGATCATGGCAGACCCAGCTTTAGCTCTCCAGGACAAGGACCTCAAGCGCAAGCTGCGATCCTCGGACGACCAGCCTAAACTCAGCAAGAAAGTCAAGATATCTGTGGTGTCAGGCGTCGATCTTGGGGACTAAACTGCAGTGCCGCTGCTTTCTGATGCTGCTTTCGTCTCCTGCTCGCCTTCCTCTGCTCTGCTTTCCTCGCCTTCCTCTGCTCTGCTTTCTCTGGCCTATCTTTTCTGCGCGATTCTGACCTGCCTATTGAGCCTCGCGATCATTGCTTGACCTGTCTAGCGTACCTCGGTGCCTAACCTCGTGTAAAGTGACGGTGTATGTCCGTTCGCATGCTGCTGTTAATAGAACTATGAATAGACGTCCATTTCATCTGCATCAGGGCTCCTGCGGTTGGCAGTGCCATAACCTCATTACGTTAAACTTGTACCCATTTATTTGAAATACCAGTGGGCACTGGGCAGGCCTTTCTCTGCTTCTATCTCTCTCAACGGACTTCCAATGACAGGATAACCCACTATATGACACTGCTTTTGTCTCTAAGTGCCGTCTGTGGAAGGTCGATTTGTCATCCTACACCAGACTCTTATCAGATATCTGGTCGAAGGTGCTGTGCGAAGGACCTGATCATAGGCATTTTAACTATCGCTGATGCGCCGACGGAAGATACCTCCGTACATCGCTATCCCGCAGCTATCTTTTGAAGGGAGTCGCATCGATGTCTAGGACAACCGCCACCATCGAGCCAGGCTTCCATAAGCTTGAACTGCGCACGGCGTATGGACCAGTGTACCGCACTGTATCTACAGCGCCTCCGAGGGAATGCACAGCACAGGAGGTGCCGATCATCGATCTCCAGGGCATATATGGCGACTTGGATGAGCGCAGAAAGGTGGCAGCGCAGATTAAGAAAGCGGCCAATGAGATTGGGTTCTTCTACATCAAGAACCATGGGATTGGTGAGGATGTTATAGATGCTGCGCGAAGACAGGCCGTAAAGTACGCTCATCGCTGTGCGAGCATGGATTTTTGGGCGCTGACTTCTCGGGTTTATACGCAGCTTTTTTAAGCAGCCGATGCAAGCTAAAGAGTTGGTGACACGAGCGAAGTCCAAATACTTCAACGGGTATTCGCCTCCGCGGGGTAGCCATGCTAGTCCGAGTGAAAGCAAAGGTATGCCGTCGGTTTTGTATGGAAACCGATGACCATTGGCTAACGAAGCATCAGACACGCGAGAAACCCTAGGTTGGCGGTACGCACCCGAGTACGATCCCGAACCTAAAGACCTCGACGCGATACCGCCTGAAGTGCAGCCTTACATCCGAGGCGAAGAATTCGTATGGGAAGGCACCGCCCACCTTCCCGATTTCAAACAGGACGTGCTGCGCTATTGGCAGGCGTGCCTGACACTATCGCGGCGCCTGGTCAGAGTATTCGCGCTAGCGCTCGATCTAGCAGAGGATTACTTTGACCGGGTCACGACGTACCCTGGGTCCGACGGCGTGTTTAACTTCTACCCTGGCATGACGCCCGAGGAGATCCGGAACGCCGGGGACGAGGTCGGCCTGGGCTCGCATACGGATTTGCAGTGCTTTACCTTGCTGTGGCAGGATATGAGCGGGGGCCTCCAGGTCTTGAAGGGGCAGGAGTGGCTTAAGGTTCCGCCAGTGGAGGGGACGTTTGTAGTGAACATTGGGGATTACCTGATGCGTCTGACCAACGACCGGTTTGTGTCCACTGTGCACCGGGTCTTCAACCGGAGTCCCCACGACAGGCTGTCCATGCCTTTCTTCTTCGGTGCGTCCAGAGCTAGTCCCCCGCATCCCAAGGCATTGACCTGTGACAGGCTTTAATTTCAACGAGACCTGCAGTGTGCTCCCAACCTGCATTACCGACGACAATCCAGCCAAATACCAGCCAATCACGTGTGGCGATGTGCGTCGTTCTCTAGAAACATCGGTCCGTAACAGAGTTAACGTTCGAGATAGTGGTGTCAGTTGCGCTTTAAACAGTCAGTGATCGAGCGGTGGGCTAGAACGCGCACTGATACTTGGTTCTTAGAGCGGAGCCACAGTACTGATTCGGCCTGATCTGCATGGGCTCGTGGACAGAGTGTGTGATCCGGATCGCCTTGTGGCCGAGGTCTGTTGGCGATACTGAATTCGACGAGCAAGGGGAGGTTCTAAATGGATCAGGGGAGCCTAGTCGTGTTCTGGATCGGGCCCGGAAACAGCATAGGCTTCTACCTATACGGGGGTTTGATACCTCCATGAGGTGGCACTTGAGAAAGAGAACAGAAAGATGCCAGCAGTCTGGTTTGCGACTCTCAGTTGATCCGAACAGGATGTTAGTCAGACCAGAGTGACCAGAAGCTATCTGAGAGTGGGAGAGTATTCAGTTGAATGCTGTGGCGGGAGAACAGCATTGACAAGCATAGGTAGCACCATTGGACCCTCTGGATGGGTGACAGCATCAACTACTTTGTCAGATACCCATGACGCCACATCGAAGAGGGCCGAAGATACAGGCTCTAGTGATGGATGATGACAGGACCCGTTCTTGGCGGGCAGTGGGAGGATCGATGGAGCCTGGCCAGGCCTGCACTAGAATTGGGACGCCTCGATGCGATGCAGTCTACGCAGGATCTGAATTCAAGCTTGTCATCGCCGGTATCCGCCAGAGCTGCCCTGCACGCTGACCGCGGTGCCAGCTACCGGCAGCCTGGTGCAGTCTCGGTTGTCCCGGAGTTAGAAGCAGAGGATGAGTTGGACCCGGCGGTACAAGAAAAGCCTACCCTAAAGTCGTCCATTATAACACTCGTTTGATGCCATTCTTTCTCTTTATCCCCTTGCCGTTTGGCAATTCGCTGCGCCTCGCACCTCCACGGTCAGTGAACTGCATGGCGAGGATTCCCGGAGACGAATCAGGGACGGCATACGCACCCAGGTATCTCCCCATTGTCTGATTTACGGCTCTGGGGTCGTTTTGAGAGGTGTACATTTTCATAGCAAATAGATTGTAGTCAATGATTGTGGGAATGGCCCTGACACGTTGCATGGAAATAATGCAACATATCGATAGCGCCTGTGATTGGTCGAGTTGGATGCGGGAAGGATTGCTCGGTCTAGACTACGCGCGACTGCACGCGACGCGTCCTTTTTCGGGGTCGACTTACAAGTCCTTCGGCCACTGCATCTTCTTTCCTTCCTCATAGTCCCTTGTGAGAGCTCAGAACCCTTCAAGTGCGCGCAGCGACGAGCTCAATGTCATACAAATTATCCGCGACGTTGTCCGCTCATTCAGCCGACGTATGTGAGGCGAGTTGTGCAAGGACCTCCATCTAACCGCCGATCCTAGGTCAGAGCTGTAGCTTCGCCGTCCAACGACCTCATTCTATCTGCTTCGCGTGACTCGACGGCAATCTGTTGGGACAGGACGTCTGGCTCGTCCTTCACGAGCACGCATGTACTCAAAGCAGGCGATCGATTCGTGAATGCGCTAACATACCTCCCTCCGTCCAAAGATGCTTCACAAGGTGCGCCCAGATCTTCTTGGTCACCTATAACTATCTGAACGTGCTAGGTTATGTGGTTGCCGGAGGGCAAGATAAAATCATCAATGTCTTTGACATAGCTTCGGGCAAGGCGGAACCTAGCTATTCTCTCATTGGCCACTCGGACAATGTGTGCACTCTACACGCCCTCGCGGATGGCACAGTCATATCAGGCTCATGGGACAAGTAATCTGGCGTCTCTCGAGCACAACAGCTCTTGCTAACGAGTCATGCAGGACCGCCAAAGTATGGAAGGACTTTCAACTAGCATACGACCTCAAAGGCCACGCGCACTCTGTCTGGGCAGTCATCGCCCTTGACGACGAGCAGTTTCTAACAGGTGAGCATGGACGTGCAATTGCGCTTGAGCGAAACCCGACAGTCTCTCAGGCTCCGCGGACAAGACGATCAAGCTTTGGCAGAAGGAGAGCGTTGTGCGGACTTTCGAAGGTCACCAGGACGCAGTGCGGGGTTTGACGGTTGTTCCCGATATCGGATTCGCATCGTGCTCCAACGATAGGTACGTACAAGACTAAATCCCCCGAGCGCATCAGATCCAATGTTGTGCAGCGAAATTCGTGTCTGGACCCTCGGTGGCGATGTGGTCTACACGCTAACGGGGCACACATCCTTCATTTATTCGCTCTCACTGCTCCCAGATGGTGGCCTGGTATCATGCGGTGAAGACCGTAGTGTTCGAGTTTGGAGAGGTTCGCACATTTCCCAAACTCTATTTGTATTCAAAAGTTGTGACTTGCCTCTTTTAGATGGAGAATGCGCGCAGACCATCGTTGTCCCTGCCGTCTCAGTTTGGTCTGTATCGACGATGCCGAACGGCGACATTGTGGCCGGGTCGAGCGACGGTATTGTCCGCGTCTTCAGCATTGTGGAGTCTCGGTGGGCAACAGCAGGTGATCTGAAAGAATACGACGACGCAGTCGCAAAGCAAACGCTACCCGCTCAACAGATCGGCAATGTCAAGGTTGCCGAGTTGCCTGGCATGGAGGGTCTTTCCCAGCCTGGTTTGTCTTCCACGATTCCGGATTCAGCACCTGCTGACAAGAATCAACTCTGTGCTGCCGCAGGATCACACTCGGGGCAAACTAAGATGATACGCAACGGCGACAAAGTCGAGGCCTACCAGGTACGTTGTAAAGCAGGTGAGATTCCGTATATGGGCATATGTAATCTGTCGGTTGCAGTGGGACGCGCAGGCCTTCACATGGCAGCAAGTCGGGGAAGTTCTCAGAGCCAATGATGATAACGATGAATACAAAGGGTACGACCATGTATGGGATGTAGACATCGGCGACGGGCAAATGCTGAAACTGCCGTATAATGAATCAGGTACGTGGTCCAGCCCAACAAAAGACAATTCAGACTGCGCACCTCACCTCACGTTGTTCATTCATCAGAAAACCCTTACGTGGCTGCCCAACGGTTCTTGGAACGCAATAACATCCCTATGGCGCACCTCGATGCCGTGGTACGGCACATTGAGCAGAATTCAGACGCTTCGCGAAGGCAACATTCAAGTGGAAGTACAGAGTTCGTCGATCCGTACACAGGTGACCGTTGGTTCGGTCTCCTTCCCGCGTCAAGGCAACTCACATTTGGCAGGTGCCTCGAGATATGTTGGCTCGACGAGCACGGGGCCTGCGACTGGGTCCTCTTCCTTTGTCGACCCATATACTGGCGCCTCGAGATACTCAGGAGCTGCTGCGCCCGCTCCTCTGGCCATGTCCGATCCATATACGGGTGCTTCGAGGTACTCTGGGTCGCCTGCTGCTCCCCCGCCTGTCTCGCCCCCTACTTCTCCCGCATTGGCGCCTCCAACTGGCCTGCGATCTATCTTGCCAGCTGTACGAGCTTCCTGTGCGTCCACTGCCCGGCAGAATGCTGACGGTTTTTCTGAAGCGTGAGCCTCGTGCCATGAACCAAGCAAATGTGAATGCTATGCATCACAAGCTCTATGAGATCGACGAAGCTCTGAGGAACGAGATAGTGCGTGCCTTGCAGTACTGGATGTTTTATCTGTGCTCTTCTGACCGCGAGATGCAGTCCGCGTCGTCTTTGGCTATGTATCCTCAGGAGATCCGCATGATAGACGAGGCCTTCTTATTCCTGACACAAGCGACCTCAGGATCCGTGCCGTCCACACCGCTGAATGCCCAGCACCTCGAGGCTATCACATCCATCTTAGACCGCTGGCCGACATCGCAGCGTTTCCCAGGTCCGTCTCCTTGTCCGCGTTTACGAGCTGACACTTCACGATCTCCTCTCCTAGTAATGGATCTCAGCCGCCTGGTCATCGCCTTTTCGCCAAACACGTTCTCCTCGCAGGAGCTGCGTTTCAGCTTTATGGAGGCGCTGTTTGCGGGCGCGGACTGGGGCCAGCCATGGACGCAGCCGCTGTCGAAGCCGCGCGAGACGAACATTTTGCTTCTGCTGCGTGCTTTGGCGAACGCGTTTAGCGGCGCGAGGATGGTGGAGAATAGTGATTGGGCGAAGCTGGTTCGTGGTATGTTTCCTGTGACTCGGGGAGGGAGATTGATGGATAGCGCAGATCCTGGAGCGGCTGCACCAAGGCAGGTATGACGTGCTCTCGTCAAAGGGCAGGGTAGTGTTGGCGACGGTGCTGTACAAGTGGGTGGCTGCCAGCTGTCCAGAATTGAGTTGACAGGCTGACCTCTTCGCCCGTAGTGTGTCGTGCACTATGCTGAGGAAGCGGTTCGACGTGGGTATCCGGGGGTTGCTGCTCGGCTTGATTTTCCAGGTGCTGAAGACGGAGAAGCAAGAGTCGGAGGCGTACCACCGCGCGTTGGTGGCTCTGGGCAATGTGGTATGTCAGCGTCCCAATAATCCGGCTCTAATGCTCAAGATGTGCATCTGAGTAGGTACACGCGGCGAAGGAGCAGAAGGCACCCTTGGACGACACCCAGGTGGCAGAGCTCCGGCAGGCCATTGCGGTAGTGCCTGCGCAGTTTAGCGAGCGGGAGAGGCCTGTTGTGGCGGAAGTCAATGGGCTGTTGTGATTCTTCGCAGTTGGGTTCAACTGGATTCGCTTGGTCCGTTTCTCGAGTGTAAACTAATCGTCCTGCTTGAGAGGTAAAGAGAGCTTGAAGGGAGGGTCTGTATAGAAGGGAGGGGCAAATGGTGTGTATAGGGTGTATAAATGTACATGAACATGGCGGAGTGATCGACAATGTGACGTTCTGTACTATCATGTGTCGAATGGCGACTACAAGTGCTCCATTGTTTCCCCTGCGCTCCGCGTACGCTGTATTGTTGCGATAGTTGGACTTGAGTGGCCAGTCAGGTGAGACCAGCAGGTTGGCGCGGGGGTAGCGGAGATTTTTCTGGGGCTGCTTCTCGACAGACAGGCTCCACGATGGACTTCGCGTTCTGCTCCCAGCCTTGTCAGATTGACATGTGGGTAGCGGGGCGGGCGACGAGGGACAGCTAGCAGAATTAGAGTGTATTCGCTAGGTTATTTACCGGAGAATTTGTGGAAATACGGCTGCACGAGTTTTGGCATAAGATGACGCACCGGCTGGCTGTAGTTCTGGAAGAGCCCCACTCTATTCCATAACTACGAAATCCTGGTAAATAACGTAGCGAATACACTCTATTAGCGCAGAAAGGATTTGAGGGGATATGACTGTAGCGATGACCTCATCGGCAGTGCTCTTCACAATCACATCTTGAATAATTAATTATAGACGGATGAGGGAGAAGGGTTAGGGTTACAGACCATCGATGCCGACGACGAGGGTGTACATTGTGCGCCATGGGGAGACGAGGGAGAATCGGGACGGCATTATGCAAGGGCATTTGGATACGAAGTTGAATGAGGTGGGGATAGAGCAGGCGAAGATGGTGGCGGAGGCGTTGAGGGAGGTGCCGTTTGAGGCGGCGTGGAGCAGTGATTTGACTCGGGCGAAGGATGTGAGTCGTCTGGTGTCTGGAGGTCTTCAGTTGATGGAATGTCGTGAACGACTTAGACGGCGGAGACGATCTTGCTGTACCATCCCGAGGTCGAGTTGAGAAAGGACGAGGCGCTGAGGGAACGGGTCAGTGCGAGCTGGGCTACTCACGGGAAGCTTTCTGATTTCGCTGCAGCACATGGGCGAGCTTCAAGGCAAGCCGATTATCGCCCGCAAGATGGTCAGCGCCCCCAGCGCGCTCGAAGACGCGCAGCGGTTCTACGCCCGCCTGGAGGCGTGGTGGGAGCGCGCGATCGTCCAAGGAGAATGCCTGGCGCCGGGCTCGAGCAATCCGCGGCACGTCCTGGTCACGTCTCACGGCGGTGCGATAGGCGCCCTGGTGCGGTCGCTGGTTGAGTCAAAGAAGGTCGTGTCGGAGGGAGAGTTGTCGGTGTGGAGGATCCCGAATGTGTCGGTGACAACGATTGACGTGGATGAGACGGGACGCGGGAGGCTGGTCACGTTCGCGGATGTTTCGTTCTTGGATAAGGAAATTGAAAAGGCGCTGGTAGAGAACCCAGACGAGAAAGTATAGACATAGACATAACGTAGACATAGAAATAGAAACAATATAAGTAGAGTGATGTCAAGTTTGTTGATTGAATCACGGCAACTTGGCTGGTTGCCGGTTTACTGCCAAGCCTATCCAAGGCCTGCACAGCTCCTGCTGCTCAAGCCATTCCGTCCACCACTACCATGCCCGCCAGCGAGACCAGCCCCCTGCTCGAGAACGGCAACGGCGTCTCTGAGCGCCAGCCGCTGTCCCACCGCATGCTCGCCGCCATAAAAGCGGAGGGCCAGCCCGGGTGGCTGCAGTCGTACAGGTACTTTCTCTTCGGGAGTTGGCTCAATATCCTCCTGTTGTTCGTCCCTTTGAGTGTGATATCGCACTTTGCGAATTGGGATGCGGCGCTCCGGTTTTCGTTTAGTTTTATTGCTATCATGCCCCTTGCGAAGGTACGTCATGTTGCTATGCTCAGGTACCGCACAGCGATGAATGTTGATTTGTGTACGGCAGCTTCTGGGTGAAGCTACAGAGCAGTTGTCGCTGAAACTCGGTCAAACGCTTTCGGGTCTGCTCAATGCGTCCTTTGGCAACGCTGTCGAAATTATCGTCGGCATTGCCGCCTTAATGCAAGGTCAGTATGTCGTCAGGCAATTTCGCCGAACTACCACCGAATACTGAATGTTGCAGGCGAGCTGCGAATTGTTCAGACATCTGTAGGTAGCGTCTTTTTCCAGATGAGATCTCGTGCTAACCGCATAGTGCTCCTAAGATGCTGGGATCAATTCTCTCCAACCTCCTCTTGGTCTTGGGATGCTCTTTCTTGGCAGGGGGCATCTACTTCAAAGAAAGCAACTTCCAAGTTACTGGTGCCCAGACGTATGTCCAGTCTTCTTAGCATACCACCAATAAAAAAAAATGTATACTGAACACACCGTAGTGCGAGTTCGGTATGTTTTACCATATAAAAAACCTGTCTGCTCTAACAAAACACCATCACACAAGCTAATGACCCTGGCCTGCATCAGTAAGTCCCCTCCCGTCATCTTCCCTTTTGGCTTTACACCTAATCGCTCTCCATCTCCCTACAGCTCTCGTCATCCCCGCCGCCTACCACTCCGCCCAAAACCGCAACAGCACCGCTACCTTCGAGCACCTCCTCACCCTGCTCAACAACGAACCCAACGGCTCCCTCCCTGAGCTCGACGACACGAAGCCCGGGCTGCTCATCATCTCGCGCGGGACGGCTCTGCTGTTGCTCTTCGTGTATGTGCTGTATTTGGTGTTCCAGCTGAAGACGCATGCGGATTTCTTCCAGGCGGAGGGAGAGGAGGAGGAAGTGGAGCCTGGGATGAACATGGTTGCGGCTGGGAGCGCGTAGGTGTTGCGGGTCGCGTGTGGATCGCGGTGCGCTGATGTTGAGGTGTTGATAGGTTACTTTTGGTGACTGTGGTCACGTCCTTCTGTGCGGATTACCGTAAGTCCCCAGTCCCCCGATCATATGACGACAAATTATAAATGCTCCTTGCAGTCGTTGCCTCTATCGAGGAAGTCGCGGAGCGGTACTCTATCCCTAAAGCCTTCATCGGCCTCATCCTGCTCCCCATCGTCGTGCGTACCCTTCCCTCTCCTCCTCCTACTCCTTCCTCCCATACCTAATCTGATCTCACTCAATTGCACCCTCCCAAGGCAAACGCAGCGGAACACGTCACCTCCGTTTGGATGGCGATGAAAGACAAGATGGAGCTCACGATCGGGATCTGTGTGGGCAGCTCTATTGTGCGCACCTTCACCTTCCCCTCCCTCTCTACCTTACTCCTGCTCACTCGTTTTTCTGTATATAGCAAATTGCCTCCTTCGTCGTCCCGCTTTTGGTCATCGTCGGCTGGATGTACGTCCTCCGTCCTTTCCTCTCGTAACTTCTCCATAGACGCTAACCCACCATGCTGCTAGCGCCGATCGCGATCTGACACTCTTCTTCGCCGACTTCGAGGTACGTTATCCACCCATGATTGGCGCCCACAGCCCCCCTCTTCTGAATCTCTACCCCGATCAATGCTAAATATGTGCGCAGACGATCACGCTGTTCATCTCGGTCATGCTCGTGAACCTCCTTATCCAGTAAGTCGCTCCCTCCAACTTGGCGTGAGAGGTGCGAGGTGGCTGATGTGGTGTGTGTAGGGACGGCAAGAGCAACTATATGGAAGGTGTGATGTTGATCACTTTGTATTTGATTATTGCGCTTGCTTGTGAGTGGCCTCCTTTGCTGGTTCGGTTGGTTCGGGGCAGTGTGCTGATGGCGGTGTAGTCTGGGTGTCCTGAGGGCACGAAGTGAGCTTGTTAAAAGCCGAAAGGCCGTGCAGCAGCTTGGGTCGTTTGGAGAATCTGGGTGTTGAACTCGGGCTCCCGGTGGTCGAAGATGCGAGTGACGGATCGCTTTACTTTCTGTTGCCGATTGTATAGCCCTGCATCCGGTTTACTATCGAGTACGGATATTCATCTCGTTCGTTCCGAGTTCTCCTATATGATTGTTAGTCTGTCTATATCTAAATCTTTCTTGTAGTCAACTTTAATTCGTTATCATTACATAGGATATCGGACAGTAAAACACGGTAGCTCAGTGGCAGTGGATAGCAGACATGAAAGCAAAGCATGGCTGAGCAATGAGAGCAGTATAAATTACAAGTATCCTGGGCGGTCTCGCGTAGCAGTGCCTATATCATGAGACGAGGCTGTCGCCCTGTAGCTCTTCGAACTTTCGACGCGCAAGGCGGATATTTAGCCGGAGCGCGGCCGTCTCTGTGCCATCGTCAGTGACCTGCCATCTGTCCCGAAAGACATGGACGCACCAATTGTAGGGTCGTGAGCGACGATCATGACGTATGTGTTCTTGGTCAGCTCGTCCAGAACGGCGGTGAACTCTGCGAGCTCCATCTCGAGGGCGTGGAAGTCTTGTCGGAGGAAGCGCGAGCAGGAGTATTTGAAGGCTTTGATGAGCTCCGAGGTGCGCTCGTAGCGGGTTGGGCTCATTTGGTGGGGGTCGTCCTCGGGTTCTTCTGGCTCCGGTTCGGGATCGGTCTGGGGAAGCGAGAAGGAGGGCGAGGTGGGTGATTTGAGGCTGCGTGGCGGAGAGGGGAGGGGTGGGAGGGAGACTGTGGGCGGGGAGGAGGCGGAGGCGGAGGGAGGAGAGGCGGAGGTGGCGATGACAAGGAAGGTGGTGCGTTCGAAGAGGATGACTTCGGTGGCGCTGCAGGCTTCGGCGAGTGTGGTGAGGTGGCGAGAGAGAACGGCGGCGTTGGGGATGAGGGTGTGGACGATGCGGGACCAGGCCTGCGGGGCGTTCGGTTAGGTGTGCGGTATAAAGAGGAAGTGCAGCGCACCTTGTACAGACTCTCGTCGTAGATGCTCGTCCCAAACACCGTGACGCCCATCCCGCTGCTCTCCTTCACAAGCTCTCTTCTCTTCCTCTCCAGCTCGCCCTTCCTCTCGCCCTCCCTCACCAGATCCATCTTATGCACCAGCAGGAACACCCGCGCCTCGCTCGAGTACCTCCTCAGCGCGTCGAGGCAGTCGCGGTAGTACTCGAGGTCCTTCGCGCGCTCGCGCGACTCGGCGTCGAACACGTAGATGAGGACGCCGACGTGCGAGAAGATGGTCGCGCGCTGCGTGGAGAGGTACGAGTCCATGAAGGCGTCCTGCCCGCCGCAGTCCCAGAGGTTGAGGATGAGGTCGCCGAGGAAGCGGACGTGGTTCTGCTCGACGTCGATGGTCGCGCCAAGGCGCGCAGTGAGGGACGCGGGGTTGTTTGAGCTGCATAGTTTGGTCGGTTATCGTGAATGGCTTGGAGGCGACGGTGCTCACAAAATCAGAGATCTCATTGAAGTCTTGCCGCTCCCGGAGGCTCCCATCAGGAGCACCTGGCATAAAGTAATCATCTTTAGCAGTGTTGTTTTGAGACGCTGTTCCATACCTTTTTCTTCATGGCGGAAGGAAATATGTGGTATGAGTAGACTATGGTTGACGCTGTATGGCTATAACTATGACATGGTCGCAGTACGCAGAATCCCGTTCCGCGATTGCAATCCCCGTCAGCGACGGCATATGTCACGTGAAATCATACACAATGCAATCGATGTTCCCTGGGATTACATTCGTTGAGGAGGGAATGAATATATGTCCGGGAGTATCCAATATGTTCATCCGGCCGTATGTATACATGGAACAGAATACAATTGCTGAACTGTCCTGAACCTTTCGTACATCTTCTAAACTTCCTTCCGTTTTACTTCCTTCTCGACTCAAAACTTGCCTTCTCCCCACCGTCTCGAATGCGATGCCATCTCGACAGCAGCAGCACCCCAGTCCTCGCCATGGTTATGCCCCTTGTTCGCCCCCGTCCCCAGCCCCGCACGCTCCAGCGCCTGCTCCTCCGAGAGCGCCGTCAGCACCCCAAAGATGACAGGCACGCCCGTCTCAAGCTGCACCCGCATCAATGCGTGCGATACGCTGTCGCAGATATACTCAAAGTGCATCGTCGACCCCTTGATCAGCACGCCAACCGCGATGACCGCGTCGAAGGGCTGGCTGGGCATGCTCATGACCGCAGACGACCCGCCGGGCGCGGGTGTGCCCGCGCGTGAGCCCGGTTTGGGCGAGTTGAGGGACATGAGGCCGCCGAGGAGGTCAGTGGCGGTCGCTCCTGCCTGGACCTGCGCGCCCTGGATGACTCTACTTGCATGACAGCGAGTACGACGCGTTCTGTCATGGGGAGACGCACTTTTGGACGGCGAGGGGCAGCTCGAAGCTCCCGGGCACGGTCTGCACGACGATGTTGTGCTCCTTCACGCCGAGGGACTTGAGCTTTGCGATGGCGCCAGTGAGCAGGGCGTCGATGACGGTTTTGTTCCATCTGGCGTGCACAATCGCGACGCGCAATGGCGAGCCATCGTACTGGACATTGGAGGGTGCGAGTCCTTTGATTCCTGCGGACATGGTAATGAGAGCGCTATAGCAGCATTCTAAATTTAGTCCAGAGATCAGTATACAATATTTGCGCTTGTTTGGAATCTGTCCGAAGGCGGTAATGGGAGGCAAAAGTTTCGATGATCGGACGCGCTCTTGCCACCGCTTTGGGTCTTGCTCTCTTCAACATGGCGGCCACATCCACAGACAAGAACCTCACCAGTATGTGTATTTGCTAGTACTTGAGACGAGGACTCTTGCTGATAAATCACTACAGCAACCTACACCCTCGTCCACTCCTTCCTGACCAGACGCTCCCACCAAAAAGCCGCAGATGCGCTCAAGAAAGCAGCCAAGGATATTGTAGCCCTAAACGACGACTCTGCCAGCCAAGGACCCATTTTGGAAGAGATAGTAAGGCAGTGGAAGCTTCTGGGTGGCGGAAAATCTACAGAGGCACTAAAGGCATCGTGAGTCCGTGTCCTTGCTTTTCTAACTATCGTCCATAGGCGGTCTCGCTATACGCTCTTCTTTGGCAGGAGTGATGATGAGAGCTCAGATTCGTCGGAGGACTCGGACTCGGAATCTGATTCGGATGCTGAAAAGAAGAAGT
Organism: Heliocybe sulcata; assembly: GCA_004369045.1. NCBI lineage: Eukaryota > Fungi > Basidiomycota > Agaricomycetes > Gloeophyllales > Gloeophyllaceae > Heliocybe > Heliocybe sulcata. The sequence goes on along the minus strand of ML213505.1, from coordinate 237,163 downwards.
CTGTAAAGAAGGCGGCGTCTTCTTCCTCCTCCTCTGAGGACGACTCAGACTCCAGCTCTAAATCAGGTATGAATCATTTGATAGAGACTCCGTTGTTTGATCTCACATATATCCCCACCAGACTCCAGCGCGTCCAGCTCCGCCGAGCGAAAGCTATCCGCGAAAACACAATCCAAGTCCAAGACGAAGTCCGCATCCCCATCTCCGTCAAAGGCTAAAATAACCAAGACCAAGGCCAAAGCCAAAGCCAAGTCCCCGTCCTCGTCGTCCAGCAAGACCCTCTCGTCAGGCGGAAAAGACAACTCGGACAGCTCGGGTGATAACTCAGAGTCTTCCAGTGAAGATGAGGATGAGAAGAAGGCGGAGGAGAGCTCGGACTCCGACTCGGACAGTAGTAGCGAGGACGAGCAGCCGAAGAAGGCGAAGGAGATGAAGAAAGCCGGAGCGGTGAAGAACGAGAAGAAGAAGGCGGAGAGTAGCGACTCTGACTCCAGTTCGAGCTCCAGCGAGAGTGAGAGCGAGAAGGAGGAGGAGACGCTAGCTGCTAAGTCATCGCCGAAGAAGGGCAAGGTATCCAAAGCGAAATCTCCTTCGCCCTCCTCTTCGTCGGCTTCTTCTTCAAGCTCGAGTGAGAGCGAAGACGAGGACGAGAAGCCAGCACTGAAGAAGGGCAAGGCATTAAAAACGAAATCCCCTTCCCCTTCATCCTCTTCTTCGAGCTCAAGTGAGGAGGAGGAGGAGCAGGAGGAGGAGGAACCAGCTGCGAAGAAGTCCAAAGCGTCCAAAACAAAACACTCTTCCTCCTCGTCCTCTTCTTCGTCTGACTCCGACTCCGACTCCCCCTCAAAAGCGCGGACAAAAAAACTCACCTCCTCTGCCGAGGAAGAGGGAGAAGAGCAAACCGCCGTCACGAAGAAACGCCGCACGGACGAGGACGGCGCGGCTGTGCCCACGGCTGTGTCGTCCAACGAGCGCTCCGAGTCTCCCCCCGGGGCTGGCAATGGGAATGGGAATGGAAGTGGGGAGAAAAAGAAAGGTCCGAGAAAATCCAATGTGCCGTTTTCGCGGATCAAGTCCGACCACGTCAAGTTTGTGGACGAGCGGTTGAGGGATAATACGTACGACGGCAAGGTGCGCTTTCATTGGACAGGATTTCGTGGATTTCATTCTGACTGGTGGTGATGGGTGTCACAGGGCGGCCCGCAGAACGACTATGGCGAGCGCGCGAGTCGGGATTTGATCGTGACGCGCGGAGCTGGGTTTAGGAAGGAGAAGAATAAGAAGAAAAGGGGGAGTTATCGGGGTGGGGAGATTACGGTGCGTCTCATTCTCTCGGTTTATAGGTTGGATGGGGCTGATGGACGGTGTGTAGATGGAGAGTCACAGTATAAAGTTTACTGATTGAGTGAGGGCCTTGCGCGGGGGTGTGTAGATAAGGTTTCGTGGAGCGAGCTGTTTGTTGTCTTGTCGGTGAGAATGTTGTTAGTTGAGGGGTAGTATCATTACGATCCGTCGTGCTAGAGTCCGTTGTAGGGCTCGGTCACTCGTCAATGGCGATTGATTGTACTTTATGTTCGAGCAACATTCAGACATGGTACGCCTATCCAAGTTTACACAGATACAGTGAATCCAACAAATATAGAAACGAAATATACAGTCCAGCACTCATTCTTCGTCATAGTCTTCTTCGTCGAGCAGCTCATCGTAAGGGTTGGTACCCCGGGCGTCCCTAGACGCTCGTTGGATATCCCCCGGGTCGATATTATTCGGGTCGATATCATCATCTTCGTTGGCTGGCTCGACAGCGGGAGCGGTGTTCCTCGTGCCTTGCTGCAGAGCCTGGAGGTTCAGGGCGCTGCGACGCTGGGTTTGCTCGTCAATCGCTGGGCCTTGGGACATGGACATCCACATGCGCACCAGCAGTCTACACAGTTCGAGACCCAGATAAGTTATAGAATAAGGAAGAAGGGTGGCGAGTAAAGCGTACTCGGTGTCGTTGGCAGCACACATCTCGTTAGGCTTGACGTCTACTCCGAGGCGCCGGGCGGCTTCGGTGACGGAGGGGAAGGTGATGCTGAGGAGCCTGCAGAGAGCGCTGATGTCGACGATGTGGACGGAGGAGCGGCGGGGCGGGGGTGGCGGGGAGCGCAGGCGGGTTGAAGGGCTGGGGGAGAGGGAGCGTTGGCGGGAGCGCGGGTCACGGGGGTTCTGCGCAAATGAGTACTGGCGAGGACAGGGAAGGAGTGTGGCTGGGCTTACATGGTGTCGAGGTGGAGGACGGTAGTCGGGGTTGGGGTTGTCTGGCAAGAGGAGAGAGCGGAGGCCGTCGTCGCGCCAGTGGTCGCAGTTGACACTGAGATAGTGGAGTATAGACAGGGTCTTGGGCCAGTCGTACACTAGGAGAATGGTATGTTCGAGGTTCTGGGTTAGCTCCCTTAGTTTGGCTCTGAGGTCTCCTAGTGGCAGCGTCTCGCTGTTTTCTAATTTCTTATGAGAACGTCAGCAGGGAGTTTGGTTGGGGTGAGAATACAGTCTGTCCACCTTTCGCGTAATATTCTTGCCATTTCGCAATCCGCGCTTCACGTCAAGTTCGAAGTGATGAAGCACTAGAGGCGCTGTGGGCGACAGTAGTTCTGCCTCATACCAGCCAAGGTCAAGGATACGAGGGTCGCGACGGCGTTCTTCTATTGGACGTCCGTCCTTGTCCCAGGTATTCGCGAATAGGGAGACAACCTTGAACTTGTCCATCCATGATGGGTCACTGAGGCAGAACTTCGCCAAGTCGATCTCCCCGAGAATGAGACGGTACAGCACTCTTGTGTTAACTTGTTAGCTTGCGTGATGGTTTATGTTTCGCGGTGCAAGCTTACCTTTGCTGCTCGAACAAACCTCTGCTTCTGCCCACTTCAGGAGGCGCACCCGAATAGAAACTGTTCTTCTTAAATTTAAGGACAGTCTTCTTGAGCTCCTCTTCATATCGGAAGGATATTGGACTCAGTGAAATGAAGTCTGAAGGGGGTGCTGGTGAATATTTGCGAATGTAGATGGCCCGGCTGAGAAGACGCGTTTGGTCGATTGTCAGATGCAGACTCGGTGCTCCGTTAGGACGTATCCCTTGGCTTAATCAGTTGATGGAAGCTCTCCGGACACGAACATGGCTAACCCAGGACGAGTTCGACTTGACCAGTCTCTTCGGAGCGAAGGGCGGATCTTGGGCCTGCAACCTCAGAATAGATTGGATCATCCTTATAGCTCGACCTGCATACATGTCCGGCTAGTTCAATCGAGTAGGGATTGGTTCCACGTACTTGGGTACGATATGACCGCCCCATCCGATCTCATAGTAACCCGGCTGCATATTCAGACTCATCTGACTGAATGAGACGGCTCAAAGCCGTGTCATAAGAACCGTGTAGAAGCCAAACTGCTCAGTTGAGGAGTCGACACGCTGCATAGGGTCGACATTTCTATTTCTTGATGCAAACTCAGATGGGTACTGACGCTTCCAAAACTCGAGGGTGTTTCTATCGAGGTTAACCTAGTCACGACGCTGATTGCAGTGCAGTCATGAGACAGACGAGGCGATCCTCAGCGATCAATTGTAGTCAAATCCCCGAGCTCGAGACCGCAAGGGTGAGAGCGTCACCGTGTGCGCAAGGCAACACGGCCACCACCTTTTATCCGCGACTTTCCTATCGCCCACCCTCTGTACCATCTCTGCTTCGTCCTTTGTTTCCTTTCGCTCCTATTTCTCTTTAATTGACGGTGCTCGACGTCGTCAGCGTCGCCCTGGTCCACGGTTGGAATATACCAAAGTTATAATCAGCACGATCCCTAAATGTCTCATCCAATTACGCCGCCTCAGCTACCGTCTTCTCTGTCTTCCACGGGCGTCCGACGGCACCATACCATTGGTGCTGGATCATCTCGGCCTGCGAGACCAAGTAGCCGTGTACCGATTTCAGAGGAGGCGCAGGATCCCCCGCTTGATGATGAAGATGAGTTTGTAGATCATGACTGGATCGGTGGACTAGGCGCCGTAGGAGAAAAGAGTAACCTGCATAGGCAGGCTTCCTTGCCCATCCGCTACAATAACAGAGGTGTGTCTCATATTAATCTTCCATTCCATCATCGACATGCCAGGTCACCATTCTCATCAATCCAACCCATCGTAGCTGTGAGACAGCCCGGCAGTCTTACCCCTAGAGGTATCAACAGTCTCACTGCAATTGCTGGTCACGACGGCGACGAGGAAGACTGGGAACGCGACATGAGAGGCCTGAGGCATGAGGATGAGGTGTGCCTGTTCTCTCATCCGCTGCATAATACGCACTGACGCACATATCCTTCCCCTTACTAGCTATCATCTGACGCTGAGCACGGTCACCAGCAACTGATGGATGGTTCCGGTTCACCCCTTTCTCCTCACTTCGCTCCTCACCAAATCCCGTCGCCCCCGCCGGCAGCTGCTGGTGTCCGAAGGCACCAGAGTCTCACCCTCGGTGCTGCGTCCGCTGGTGTCAAGCACACGTCCTCCGGCCTGAGGAGAGCTGGTACTCTCCACGCTGGCACGCAGCTGAAGAACCACCACGGCTCCGGCTATCCTCAAAGTCCAAGCCCCACGAATGCTGATGAAGGGTACGACGACGATCACAACCAACATGCTTACGAAGACGAGTCGTACTTTGCTCGCCAGGCTCAGCAGGGTTCTGGTCAGTATCCCACGAGTCCTTTGGGCTCTCGCTCACCCTGGAGTACACCAGGCACAGAATGGCGCACGCCCACTGGGAACGCCGCGCCGAACACCTCTATCGATGATGTGTCGCGCGCCCTCTCGAATCTGGACGTCGCTGGCAATGGCAACCAGGCCTATCCCACCAACTACCCCGCCGGACAATCTGCTCACCCTCCTCGATTCAACCCGGCGCACCCGCCTCCGGCTCAGGCACTCGGATCAATGCGCGGCAACAACCTGCGGAACGATAATAATGGACGTGGGGTGAAATTGAACCTTGTTACGGATCTTGAGGGACGGAAGACGCCGGCGCAGGGACCCGTCAGCGCATCCGCCTATGTGAATCCTGTTGGGCAGGCCGTCGGACAGCAACAACGCGCTGTGAATGAGAGGAGCGACCGTGATCAAGGCCCCCGTGACCAAGTGCCTATCACCGCTACCGGGACGACTACCTGGGACCAGAAGGAGCGCCTGCTTGGTGGCCGCATATCGAACCCCAACCTCCATCAAATCTACAATTCGCAAGGCGGCAAGGATGTCCCCGCCGTTCCGCCTATTCCGAATCATTACCTGCAAAATCAAAACACGGGAAACAATGGGCAGGCGCCGAGGCTGGGAGTCAATACCAACTATGGCGGGTTTGTGCAGTCCGGGATGCAAGGTCAAATGAATATGAACAACGGGGCGGCACCCGGGTTCATTACTTCGCCGATTGACGTCCCGACTTTGATCGCTACCAAGGGTTACAATCCGGTCGACTTTGACAGCAAGCCTGCTTTCGTCAGTCATCTGGTCCCACGGCGTTCTCTTGGTTAGCTAACATTGTGTGTGCAGGCACGGTTCTTTGTCATCAAGTCGTACACTGAAGATGATGTTCACAAGTCCCTGAAGTACGAGATCTGGAGCTCTACCGATCCTGGAAACAAGAGGTTGGATAAGGCTTTCAAGGAGACGGCGGGCAGAGGTCCGATCTACTTGTTCTTCAGTGTCAATGCTAGGTTCGCCGCTTCTGCCTGCTAATGCGCGATCGTAGCGTCTCACCATCATCCATTCTAGTGGGCATTTTTGCGGTATGGCGGAGATGCTGACCCCAGTCGACTATACACGAAGCAGCACTGTCTGGGCGTCCGACAAGTGGAAGGGCGTGTTTAAAGTCAGGTGGATCTTCGTGCGGGACATCCCCAACGCCAATCTGCGTCACATCCGGCTCAGGTAAGCGTCGTATCATGCGTCTATTCCACCGCAAGTGACATAGTTTCTGTAGCAACACTCAGGAGAGGAAGCCTGTGACAAACTCCAGGGATACGCAAGAGCTCCCCCCAGAGGCTGGGATGGAGATGCTCAAGATCTTCCACACTCATCCCGCACGGACGTCTTTACTGCAAGATTTCGCATTTTACGAGGTATGTCCACTGCAATGTTACCATCGTGTTGGATCGGAGCTGACAGCCCGACAGTTGCAGGCCATGCAAAAGATTCAGGCACACATGCAGCAACAGGCTGCATCGCCTAATCAGCAGCCGATGTCGTTGCAGGGGTCGGGTCAAGTCTCTCCTACCAGCCCCCAGCAGCATCCGTTCGCCATGTCCAACCCCAATGCGTTGGCCTACGCTACGCACTCCATGCAGATGCCTGGGATGAACATGAACCCGTTGCTGCAGATGCAGATGAACCCGCAGTTCGCCAATCCCGCGGCAATGCAGAGCGTGATGCGTCACCCGAGCCCGGTGCCGATGAACGCGCAACAATTCATGAACATGCCGAACATGGGCAGCATGGCTGGCTTCCAGTAATTGCACGAACGCGAAGACAATGCTTGGTGAAAACAGGAATGGTATGACTAATGTCGAACGTGTGGCTGGATATATAGATCTTCTTCTTTGTGGCCTGACTTGCTTCATTTCTACAGTACGACCACTAACATTATGCAAACCCTTCTGTGTCCTAGTCTCGGATAACTGTATAACTTGCCTGACTATCTTGTCTTGAATATCCCCCTCTCCGCACTAATCATGGACACGGGACAGTGAACGGACGTGGACTATCGCTTTCGTTCGCTATCTTGTATAGTTGCTCTGCTGCTGTTGTATGCATGCCCAATCATCATCTATTTATCTTCGGAGGCTATTTTATTTGCTCTGCGTTGTTCTGATAGGCGGTCGTAATATCCCCTTGAGAGTCATGCCTCCTTGCTCGTGACCATGAGTGACTTCTGACGCGAGCGGTGCTTCTTATGCCACAACCCATATCCAAGTTTGAATTTCGCCTGCTTTTCGCAAAATGTGCTCCTCCACAAGGCTGGTCAGAGAAGCTTGGTATTTCAGTTCCGCCAGTCTGTAGCGCTAGTGCTGAACGCGTACGCAAATAGCTGTCGCTAATTCAGGCGGTCCTGATTCGACATGCCTGTTGTTCCTTCTGAAGCGTCTCGTAGAAGATAAGGCGGGAACAGGACTTCCTACGTCTGTGGTGTCGCTCACGATTGATCATGGCCTTCAAGAAAGTTCGTCGGCTATGGCAGACCATTGCAGCAGAACGTCTGCGTCTCTGGGCGTCGAGCATGTGACAAGAAAGATTTCCTGGTCGCAACCTCCCTTTCCATCCAAACCCATCCGGTCTTTTGAGAAAACCGCTCGAGATGCTCGTTATCATTTGCTGTTTGATGCTATGACCGAGGTTGAATGCAAAACAATCGCATTTGGTCATCACGCAGATGACCAGATCGAAACGGCACTACTACGTATGGCAAAGGGCACCACGGAGTTTGGTGCTGCTGGTATGAGACCTTGCCGCCGATGGGGCATGGGCTTTGGCGATAGGGAAGGCTCACTGGGTTGGGCAGGCATCAAAGGAATGCGCAGATGGATCGTGCGCCCTTTACTGACTGTTCCGAAGGCAAGGAGTCAGCACTGTCATTTTGACGAAACGCTAATAGTACTTGAATACAGAGCAGGATTCTTGCAACATGCGAAGAGAATGATCTGGATTATGTCACCGACCAGACCAACTTTCAACCCGAAACGACTATTCGGAATGCGATACGGCATCGTTTGTCCCAAACGTCCGAACAAGGTGACTTCCCTGTACGTCCCAAAGAAGCGGAAGCCACGGAGCGATCCAATGAGCGTACACGGCCCACTGGTTCTTGCCCTCCCACAGAAGGATCTGCCGAATTGGGCTCTCAGCCACCAGCACGGTTCTCAATTGGCATAAGTCTGGGAAGCGCTCGCTTATATCAAGCAGTGCAGAGACTCTCTATCCGGAGAGAGCAAGTTGACGACATTGGTATTTCCCCATCCCCAGCCTTCTGACGCCGAGGACACTAAGCATATCTCTATAGTCACCCGAAGCTTGAAGCGCTGCAGACATGCGTCCCCGCCGTCAACCGTTCTTTTCACAACTTCATTGCTGCACTCAAATACAGACGAGGCCGTCCAACGTGCTATGGTACTTCGCATCTTGCGTCATGTCTCGTTCCATCCCTGGGGTTCTGTCGAGGCCGAAGCCCACAGACGAACTGAAAGTTTGGACCGGATTGTTGGGAAGCTCTCGTCACTCATCACCAGCAATGAAGTTAAACCCTTTGCTGCGGGAGGTGGCGTGCTCTGGACTCCCGTATCTCTCAGGAAGGACGGACGGTTCAAGTTGTTAGTATCCAAAGGCGGACCAACAGCGCTGGGTCTTGACAAAGATCTTCACACAGCTTGGATAGCGTCTCGACAGCCTCCATTCTCCAAGCGCATAGGCGCTTCCACCCAAAGGGACCCTCTATGCTTAGACGTTTCGCACTTGGTCAGCGAAGATAGTGCCGCAATCGCTTCTCAAGCAGATCGAGAACTTCTTTGGGACTGCCGCTTCCTGTTGCGCATCAGCATCGGTAATCTTGCTGGGGTCATAAACCGGATACAGGCTGTCAGAGGTACTCAGGACGGGGAGCTTCTAGTGGAACCGGAGACGCGCTGGTATTTACCCTGTCTTGTCTGGCGATGGTCCGGTGGTTCGACCGTGCTGGCTAGGACAAGCTGGAGTTCATTAGACAAGCATGGACAGAAGTCATCTGCCGAGGTGGTGGACCCAGCTAATGTCGTTTCCATCCAGGAGGCCCGCGTACTGGATGCGCTATAATCATCACTTTCGCACCACGTTGAAGGTCCTGTATCGGTTTTACTGCAGCTATTCATCTCTGGGCAGCGCAACCCAGTTATCTGTCCGATGCCGAAGATTGCGCCGTTCAGCACTACTGTTGGCACTGCGAAGGGAGTCTGGTGTTGTGCCAGATTTGTGACATGTACTTTACGCATGATCGACTAGTGCAGTCGCGGAGAACAGCCTTTGGGGGACAGGGCCGCCACCCGTTTGTGTCGACACTCCGAATCGTGGGGCACCAAGGCACATGGCGTTCTCCAGCTCGGATGAGCGGCAAACGCCTTTCAGTTAACGAACAATGGAATTGCTTTGTGATTCTGCGATGCGCTAGGCGTTGCGTAAGCGCCGACCAATTCAGGAGTGGTGTCGGAATTGAATCGCAGCGATCAGCAGAGCATTCACCAGAATGCGACCATGCCCATCGAGGTTGGCCTGGCGCCACCGTCATTAATCCCAAGACCGATAGCTCATCCGAGGAGGCGATTCAGAGTACCGAGGCACCGTGAACGGAGGGTCACTTTGAGATGAAAATGGACAGCAAGGCAGGAGCAGGCTTGACCCAGTTCCCCTTCGTATACCCGTACTTGCCTGCGTGTCGTCCGCAAATTGGACGGGCGTCTTTCCGCTTACTGCGACGGTCCGAAGTTGCGTACTCGGCTGGATACGTGCGCATCGCCAATCAACGCACTGCGGTCCATTCGGAAGTGCAGGGCTTCTTGCATTCTGCCAGCAAATGGAAATGATGCAGCGTATCTGGACCGCAGACGGTGAGATCGAAGAGACACGATAAGAGGGAAGGAATCGAACGGGCTTCCGATTACTCACCCAGTGGACTCGAGTGGATGGATCCCACCGACGAAGGGACTCGCCAGACAACCTGGGGACGCATGCGTTACATGGGTGATGCATGGGCCTGGGTTACTGTGCGATACCGCCTCAGCACATTCGAGCTCGAACTCTCCGAGCTTCCTAGGAGAGGGGGGGGGGGCGTGTGATGTCCCATGTTTCACTTTGTCGGACCGCCCTCCGCTCAGATATTCCGAGCAGAGGAGGCCGGTCTTGGCCATCGATAGCCGCGTTATCTATGACTTGTTGGTTCAGTTTCGGTGAAGTGGTACGCAGTGACTGGTCGACGCAATCCAGCCTTGTTGCCCGAGCTGGGAGATGATGGTTAGGAAGTTGCACGTAATACACCTGTCTGAGACTCCAAGCTACATACGACAATTTGACAGTGAGTAAATACAAAATAATGGACGGGATATAGTGAGTAAAGATCGTGAATCTATGTGATATAAGGAGCGTATGCGAGTGTAGTCCGTATGAATGTAGTATCCCCCCATCGGAACGAAGGAGAGGAGGGGGACGGTGGATATACACGAGTTCCGTATGGGTCGTAACGGAGAAAAGAGAGGGCTAAGATAATAATAGAGATTACCAATAAGTTATGCGAAAGAACGTGTGCGATGGACTCGTATGTCGAACGTCCGGGGATAATGATACAGCTCGGATGGCCCATGATGCACGGATCATGAAATGTCGAGACTAGAGCAACGGGAGCAGCATACTACTCAAGTAGGTAGTTTCTTTATTTTCAATCCTGACCGCGACAGACTGCGAGGGGAGGGATCGCGGCCTCTCGGGGATTCCGCTTGGGTATCCGACATGTAGTCTTCCACTTCCGTGTCGCCGTCCAGATCCATCTGGTTGGCGTCCGTGTCCGTTTCGTCGTCGGACTCGAGCCTGGCTAGCCATGCGGCCAGCCAGCCACGTATACCGCGTATACCGAGGTACTCTACGTTCTTGGCGAGGCCGTCCCAGCTGACGTCGCCGCGGGCGAGGCAGGCCTCGATGTAGTCGGTTCTGCCGAAGTACATGAAGTGCATGAGGAGGCGGATCGAGGATGGGTCGGGGATGGGCAGGTAGACGATCGGGTGGTGAGGGGAGGAGGGGAGGAGGGAGGGGAGCTGGTGGGACGAGGAGGGTGAGCGGCGGCGTCGTGGGCAGAAGGGTTGTTGGAGGGGAGACATGGGAGTGATGGGCGAAGGACTGGGCGGTGGTGATGGTGAGGAGCAGGATTGTCGGGGATGAGACGCGGAAGGGTGTGAAGAGCAAGGCATCAGAGTCGTGTTGATGAGGTCGAGAGGGTTGGCGCCGCTGAATAGAGCGCGGAGGAACGTCGAGTGCGCCGACAAGTAATCCATGTGTAACTGGGGTGGTCTGGTTGAACATCGGGTTTGAGAACAAAGTGGCGCTTGCAACGTACCTTCATGACAATTCGAGGGGCGACGTTTAGATTAGGCTCAGTCGCACGTCTCCCTAATGGATCATGACCATTCGGGTTCGAGTAGACGTAGCCGCTGTGGCCTGACGATTGGAGAGCAGTCGAGTCGAGCTTGGGTGGGTCGAAGACCGGGATGACTACCATGTCGTTTAATCTCCTAAAATACCATCTGCAGCGTGATGCAGACTCACTCAGTGTACAGTCAGTTGTTTCCATATTACCCCAGTACCGAGGGGCCAACCGGTGGAGTTGATCAATAATGTATTCATGAGGAACGTCTTCCAGAGCGGGCGGCGGGAAAGGCCGAGGAACGAACGGAGGGAGCATTGGCTGAGCGGGTGGTTGGACGGGCAGTGGTGGAGGTATCCCGAGGCGGAGAGCAGGCTTCCGGAGCGGGCTTTTACGATGGGACAAGACAGGCGCGGGTTGGCCTCCTTTATTGTTTCCAGACATTGCTCGATTGGCTTGCACTTTCGCAGCACCCAAATTGGTAGGTCAGGTCCAATGGGAGGGCGGCGCTGGGGAGACCTGGAATCAACGATCAGACGACTGACGGGTGTATAGCTGTGTCTCTTACGACGGACGTGCGGAGACGGCGGGTCTGAACCAGCGGGTTAGCGAGCGATGTGCTGCACTGGTGGCATAAATATTTAATAGGACTGGGCTCGGCACTGGACGCATTTTGGGGGATCTTGGAGCAGTGCACGGGCGTGGTATTGTCTCTCGGAACGCACCCGAAGCAGGGCAGCCCCGCGCCCTCCTAACTCGATCTTCTTATTGTCTCGACGCCCGTGACAGACCCGCGAGCCTCATGCTGGCCATTTCTGCCGACCTTCGCTTATATCCGTCCTGACGTCGCCACCGAGAGCGACCGCCTGTAAGCACCGTCGTTATTGTTCTGCGTAGGCCTTAACGTAACTTAGCGCTGAATGCGCAGGCGGAGAAGCACTGCCTGTGACCTCGTCACGGCCTGTATCAGGCATCTCCTGTGGCTCTCTCAGGTATCCTCAGAAATATCGTATCAATGATCTCGACCGTGGATCAACCTGTGAAGATCTATGAAATGTCAACGTCGCAAGGTATTAGTATTGATGTCTGATTGTAGGCAGTATGAACTCGTCGATCACAGCAGGCGGGTTTACGCGCTCTTATTATTGTTGTCGGTATTCCATTTCGCCTCCGAGAAGCAGTGCTCGATAACGAAAGGAAGATTTATTATGAAAACAGCCAATACTGTGAGAGTATGGATGCCTATGGATCCTGCATTCTACAGCAATTTGTTGTCTCTACCAGAAAACCGTCGAGGTGCGCAAGTCTTCATGAGAAAGCCATAGGCTTGCAGCCTAAGGTAATATGATATCAGAATTGTCCGGATACAGCACATCACATGCCAATGCATGGAAATAGGACAGAGACCAAGCCCGTGAGTGCGATCTGGAGCCTTACACAAACTATACATTCCACCATAGTCACAGGTCACCGAGATCGACGTCGGGAGTATGCACACTGCGACATACCGGCGTCTACCTTGCGCCTAAGCTGCAGGCGGGAATTTGGAAGCTGGCTATAGCTGTGCCATGCCAGGAATGATCTGACACTGGCACGTCTCCGTGATCCGTTCGGCCCACCACAGCAGCGTTAGCATAATCTAGGTTTGGGTTTCGGTCTATCCCTGTGGATGGTCGCGCCGATGGAATGAAGAAAGTCAATCTCCGTCTCACGATGCATAACGTTACCGTATGGCTATAACTGGGTGGAATGCTTAACGGCCACCGTGCTCTGCCTGACTAGCTGCTCGGCGATATATGGTTATCACTGACGTCGACGGAGAAGTTAAAGTAGCTCGGCACCGGGGAAGACCGCCAGTCTGAGAGAACTCTGCGGAGGTCATGCTATTTCTGTTTCCTAGGGTTCGGCATTGAACACTGCGTGCTCACCGAGCAGTATGTGCCAGGTGAACATTATAACCTGACTGCAGAAGACATATAGTATGACTATCCCTGGCTCCTGACTGAAAGACTCTGTGGCCACAGATATCGAGTGGAAGACGGGGGAAGCAGTCCAAAATAAATAATTGGGGTAGCATTGCCTAGAGAAAACCTCCGGAACACGAGACCGAGCAGCGGGCTCTCGCTGAACGGCAAGAGACAACGGCGCAGGGTTCCAAGCAGTGGCCCACGAAACTTGGGCTGCTCTTCCTTGAGTTGGGGATGATGGTTGGGGAATTATTTAATGTCGGGAGAACACATTGAATGGAAGCGGTCCCATGCCCGGTTACTTGCGTCCCATTGCATGTTTGGAATTGCCGAGACTTGGACCAGTGGAAAGCAGCCACCAAATAGAGCCTAGGAGAAGCACAGCGCCTAGTCGACTGTATCTGGGAACGGCGCCTGACCCAGTCGAATAAACTGAGGCGCAAGGCCGTGCCGCTGAAGAACATAGGATGACTCTACGGATTTTGTATACGGGGTTTGGTCTACGCCGCACCAATGTCGGACCAAGCAAGATGATTCGTGAGGGGAACCAGCATTGAATTCCTGGATCCTTTCATCCAGACGTCTGGTCTCCCGCGACAGATGCAAGTGATAGTGCCCGGCGCCTGGACAAAGTACGCTGCAATATCGCTCTACCCAGAGAGTAAGTAAATCACAATCGCCATCCTCCAACCAATAAGATCCAACCTATACTAGGCCCACATTCCGGGCATCAAGCCATGGAGCGAACGGATGGAACGATCGTCGCTCTCGCTGCTGCGCTATTATCTCACCCAACCCATCTCATTTTCTTTGCAAATTGACGGAAAGAGCAGCGCAAGATTAAAATAAGAAGACAATAAGACGAGGGACGAACTTGCAAGAAGCATCCCACTCCCATCAAAACGTGTTCGAAGCCTGCTCAATTTGCAGACGCGCGTCCGAGACAGAAGAGCAAGCGTGACGTGACGCTCGTTCAGCACGCGACTTGTCACACTAAGTACGTGTCACGGCACGCCCTCTCCGACTGCATTGCGTCCTGACCGTCATCTGCGCTGGCTACCGCCTATTGATAGGCCATGGCATCCCCAGCAACTGCTGAGATATACGAGCTTAATCCCTACGATGGTCATCCAGGTCTCACACAGCTCGAAGCTGACGTCTTATGGGAATACGCCAAGCTGAATCAGAATATCAGAGATGTGAGTATCCACCCTGCTATCATCCATGATTCCTGTCCAGTGCTGCTTCACGATTGATGATTGAGACCGTTGGCTGTACTGATGACCTCCGACAGCTGATCGTCCGTACGCGACAGCTTAGTGAGGGACCCGACCAAGACCTCCTGGAGCGCCTGAGAGTCCTGGAAAGAAAGATGGGCATGGTGATGACATTGGTGAGCTCATTCAGCCTGGACCTGGGAACGCAATAGTACTGACGTCCGACGCATAGTTCAAAGTGTCTGCATGGGGCGTCATCAATGAGCAACCAGCCGCCGATGAGGCATCGGATTCTTTTACATCCGAGGGCGACACAACGGCACAACCATAAGCAACAGCACTTCGATCCCATCCCACAATCACCACGAGCATACTGTAAGATATATTTATTGCTTCAATGTTCGTCGACATCATTCAGCCTGTTCACATCTCTCTTAATGCAGTCTCAAAGCTCCCATCTTCCCAGTGAGCTCCGCCACATTATTCACATCCCAAATCGCCAACCTCCCGTCAACACCTGTAGTGCTGACCTGGTCGACCTTCTCCGCGCTACCCGAGAACGGCCTAATACTGGTGATAGTGTTCTGGTGCACGGTCAGCAACTCCGTGTCGGTGGCGCCCGACCCAGCCGCAGACGTAGGGGAGGAGCTGCCGCGGCTGTCCGCCTGACGGAACGTATGGAAGGCGGCGCTATTCAGTCGACCCACTTGCGAGCCGGCAACACCGAAGCCGCGAGTCCCGCCATTCGACTTGCTGGTACTAGTGTCATCCAGAGTTCCGACGAGCTGCCAACCGCCCGCGCTCCCGGAGAAGACTATGGGCTGGCAGTCGTGCCCGGCAGCGACCAGGGAGTCCTCGGCCGTCCAAGTCAACGTGACGTAGGGCAGGGAATTGAGTTTGATCGTGTAGATGACCGGTCCACTAGGGTAAACAATGGAGACGGTGCTGTCGTGACCTGTGATTCATTCTTCAGATAAGGCATTTATGCACGAGAAATCCATGCTCACTGGCGAAGGCCAAGACATCTCCAGTCGGGGAGAACCCGACCGCATGAACCCAGCCACCAGAAGGACTGCTGTATTCGCCGCAGACGGTGTTGAAAGGCAGCCTCTCACCCCAGACTGAGGGAGGAGGCCTCGAATCCACGTCCTTGATATAAGCGGAGAAGACGCGCGCCTTCATGTCAGCGCTTCCGGCGGCCAGCAGCACATTGTTGGGGTGCCAGTCAATCGAGAGCACCGTCGACCGGATGGGCTTCTTCAGGTGCCGCGAGACCCACCAATTGTTCTCCTCGTCGTAAGAACAGATGGCAATAGCCCTGCATATTGAATTCCGGTCATCTTCCAGCATCTTGTGTCAGAAAAGGCAGAACGGACCTAGCACCGGTAGCAACAGCGAACTTGTCCTCGTTCGGACTCCACCGCACGAACGTCGCCGCCCTGTTGACACGCAACAAGACTAGAGTCGGCTTCCACACCATCTTCCCCGTCTGTGGGTCCTGGGTCTCCTGCCAGACGTAAGCATTACGATCTTGGGAGGAAGTCACAATGCGGTTGGAGTTGGGCGCCCAGTCGATGGACGTAATGAGCTTGTCATGCTGCAGACGTCCGCCTCGTGCGTTAGTCTCTGTCCGATGCTCGACAGCATTAGAGACGCACCTCAGAAAGGGTATCAGTAACATTCCATTCCTTCCCCTGACGCGAGTAGATCGTAACATCGTTCGAGTTCAAGCTGACAGCAACCTCTGTGCACGAATCGTCAATACACTGTACGGCGTTCAGTAGAAGATCCACGCACGGGAACGGTCGCCATTGAACGCATGCGAGGTGATGGGAGTGGTTCCAAGAGCATGAACTTCAGGAGCAGACATATCGAGTTGTACGATTCACGCAGAGGACTAGCAGTCTACTACTGCGTAGGGATGGGTGTTGCAGAAGGACGTGCAGATTCGACACGATGCAGGAGCCAGGGGTGTCTCGGGTCCGCGCTATCCTGCTCGATTTGGATCAAAGTGGCAGACGCACTCTCTTTCAGTTGGAAAGCTGCCGGAGGTGCACGTATTGGTGTCTATGGAGTGCAAGAAATGGATCTTAGGATTTGCATATGCTAACGACAAGACAGTATTCCTAGAACATACAGCCGACGATGTACATGCTCCCCCGAACAACGACAACAATGCCCCCAACCGCTAGAGATGCACCGACTCAAAGCCACCAAAATCTAGTACATGCCTGAACCTGACGAGGGACCCTGCGCTTGTGATGTATCTGCATTACCCTCCCCAACGTCCGTATCGAACTTGCGCTGCTGCTTTGCCCACCGAAGTCCACACGCATTGCAAAGCGTCTTCGGGCCTTGGGGACCCTAGAAAATACAATCAGGCAAGCGAACATCAAACGAAACGAGGTGCTCACCTTCCGCCATTCAGGCGAGTCCGTCCGACCGCAGGTAACGCAGACGTGCTGGTCGCCGAGGTGGGTCTTCTTAAGCTATATGTGATCTTCAGCTGCAGATGTCTACACCGAGAAAAAATCCGTACCTTTTTCCTCCTCGCACTATCATCGTTATCGTCCTCCAGTACCGCATCCAAGCCCCGGTTCGTGCCATAGCTCGGCAAGCCTCGGTACGCCAAGTCGTAGTTATTGCTGTCATACTGAGAGCCTGCCACAGACTGGCGGGAGTAGTACCCTTCCGACAGTTGCGAGTTTAATGAAATGGGCATCGACAGCGGTATTGAGCTGCTGTAGGTTGAAAAGCCGTCGGGTGACAACGGATTTCCGGCCTTTTGAGCTGCGCGCTGCTGGAGCTCGTTGAGGCGCTGCTGGAGGCGCTCATTTTCCATCTTCAACTCCAGGAAGGTGTTCAGCCTGGGTACTGATTAGCCGCTTGAGAATCAGTTCCAAAGACAACACTCACATAGCGGTATTACGGCTCGGATACGGTCTCGCCATGGCAAAAAAACAGTTGCTCTCCGCCTCATCAGCGACATAATGAGGATATCCCTTCAGCTCAAACAACACCTCCTTCGGATTCGTGCTATAATCCCGGGAGTCCTGCGAGAACTCATTCTTCCACTTCAGCCGACAATAGCACAGTAATTCCTTCCGCATCCGACACGAGTCGTTGAAGGCATCTAGAAACTTGATCTGGTCTTCCGCTGCAGAGCCACCTCAGTGATTGTATCGACGGGCGAAGCGCCAGCCACTCTCACCATTCATAAACTCCGTGAAGTCTTGGTCTATGAGTTCCTCATCTCGCCAGCCAAGCAGTTCAGACACCGCGTTCCCGCAGAACCACACCTTCCCTGCCGGCGACAGTATGAGGATAACTGCGTCCGACAGTTCCGTTATCAGTAAGTCCGCCCATCTTTTCCTCTTGGTAAACTCGAAGACCACCGGTTTCGGGCTTCCAGCGCCAGACTGCAAGGTCACGCTTGATGATGCGACTACCGCAGCGTTAGACATGGATGGCAACGGAGAGATGGGGGCCAAATTAGCCCGCAAAAGGCGCTGAGCATACTGACGTTGTGGTGCACGGAAGCAATGTCAAAGTGCGGTGGCGTTCAGTCAGAAATGGAATTGTGCCTACCGGGAAGGCAGTTATAATATGGCTTGTATGTGGGTTTCCCACCTACTTCAGGGAGAGCTTATTTTATCTGAGTACATTACACAATTCTAATCAGTTTCCAAATGAATAT